>JAANSM010001084.1:0-20909 GCA_036850725.1 Orchesella villosa | reverse complement strand
GGGAAACCTCACAACTCCAACAGCTGAATTCCAGTTGATAATTGGCTTCAAAAACATAAGGTTACTCTTGGTTTGACTGATTGGAAAGATATAATATGACATGAGCTGAATTTCAATTTCGCCATAAGTACCTGTAGCTCCCTTATTGGAATGTGACAAGCATTTGAGAATTCGATATTGCACTTATTTAAATTAAAATATTGTGAACTAACTTTTTATATTGACTATTCAGATTCTTATTGAGTTTCATAATATGACGAAGACGCTCTTCAAGTACAGTTCTATATAGTTCTACATTCATTTAACCTTCTGACTAATATAAAAAGAAATAATTATCCAATATGACTTCTGCATCAATCATAATCTCCGTAATATATTCACCAAGGGTAGGAAACAGAATGTGTTTAATGGATCTGGCGTGCTTACTAGTCAACTCTATGAAGATACTAAATCCCAGATTGCTTACCCCCTATTGTTATCTCATAAACTTGTGATATAATTTCATTCCCATGACTTACATATAGTTGGCTAAGAATTGTATGGGAGAATCTTCAGTATTATTATCACGTCTGAGGAGAAGTGCAACTTGAGAATGTTCGGAAGTTTGTACCAGTTGGAAACCTGGATCTCAGAAACATAATAACTTATACTAAAGCTATGAATGAGTCAAAGAAGCTTATATAGTCAACAACATCTAGTTTCCTCGTCTATATGACTATCATCAGAAACAAGGCGCTAAACAAGTGAGCACGGAACTTAGAACAGAAAAGGGAGAATGAGCAGCTTGTAGTTGACCATTTTCTTGTGATAGAGACAGAGATTTTGACATTAGCGTCATACTCAGAAACTTGAGATGAAAAGTGATTGAAACAAGAGGGAGAGAGAGAGGAGTTGGAGAGGAGAACGATTAGTATTAAAGTGATAATGCGTTTTCTGCATTAAGAATATATATCATGGTGAGATGAGAGTATGCATGAGTAGGCCTTACATATATTAAGTAGTGTTATATGAGTTTACTATTACTGCATAGGACTTAAGTATTCTTCACTATGGCCAAGCTTTAAAAACAATTTTAAAGCCTCAATAAAAGTCTCCGTCTGCCGGATGTTGCTAGTGGCAGGGATGCTACTGCTACATCCTCAATGAAGATTGAATAATCTTTCCATTAATCTTCAAAAGTGGTTTGCTTTTCATGCGTGTGTGCCCTTGCCATTCCTTTCCGTTCTATCCAAACCAATCCAATTCTTTTGCACACGAGTTTTCTCTCTTTTTGTATTTACCGAAAAAGAGTACCCCGTGCTGGGGAATGCTTTTGCTACTTCCATTATTTTGCTATCCCTTCACTAGGGTTGGGTTCCGATGTGACCCCTGACATTTAATAAGGTTTGCTGACGTAACTCCAATTTGTACTTGTTACCCTCCTAACTTGGAGCTTAGTCCGATTATCTCCAGCATATTTCTTTCATATGCTTACTTTCCCATATGAGTTGTGGATGTGATATTAGCAGCCGTGCGAAAATAATTTTTTAACGACAAGAGGAACGAATCAATCTCAACAAGCCCCACTTTAATCTTCCTTCTGCCAAAAAAAATTCTAGAGGAAATGGGAAACGAGACAGAGAGAATCGAGATGGGCAATAAATATAATAGCTAACCATTGATCCATTTCATCTAGACGGCTTTTTGTGCCAGTGCCCATATCTTACGCTATGCTTCGCAAAAACTTTTTTTCCACTATAGTCAGCAGTTGTGTGGGTGCTTTTTTATAACAGAATACAATGGCATTTTGATATTTTGAAATATTATTCTTGCCTTTTATTATGACAAAAAAGGTATGCGTAATATGTGTTACTACATACGAATTGATTTCCGTAACAATTGCAACGTTTTTTGCAGCGTCCATACTTTGTTTCATTTGTACATTACGCGTGATAATGCGTAATGAAATCATACTCTAAATATATATGGCACTCACCGTTCGCTTCGCATCTGTACAAACGAAACATTTCACATGGTTTTTTTTGCTGTGACTTGAACACTATGCTGTTTGAAACCACAAAAAATATGATATATGATTTTGTGTCAAGAATTCTTCCTTTTTCCTACTTTATTTTTATTTTCGAATAAACACCATAAAGCGCAAGAACTAATCGATAGTATTATCAACGTTTTTACAACCAGTAGTGGATAGAATAAAGAAGTTATCATGAAGCAGAAGATGGTATTTAAAGATGTTTAGACAATTTATGACAAAAAACCGTCTCGAGACTCTTCAAGACGGTGAGTAAAGCTTATGCATTATGTGAACTAAGGATGGAGAAGCTTGTGAAATGGAATCTCTAAACAAAAATGCAAGTCATTCTCCCATTCAAGTTCCATTTTGCCAATTGTGCTCATCTGACAAAGTCATATACTTTAGAATGCCTCATTTACTCGCCGTTTTAGTTCGTGGTGCACTTTTATATAGTTGAGATTTCTTCTATTATAAAATATTTCCGGACTAGAGAACAAAGGCTAAAAATGCTGAGCATTGCATTTTATTGTCAATTGCACTTCTTCTTTTTGGATTACTTGGACAATTTACCGCTTTGCATTGAACATATTCATGAACAGTAAATCATTTTCAGATGCAGATTCTCTTCATGCTAAGAGGTCTCTCTGATTCTTTCCGGTACTAGTTTCTAAGCAAGCATATAGCACAAAAGAAATTGTAAGAATGAAAAAGGACATTAGACTGGGTGGTGCTTCTGCTTCCTAAATAGCTAATGTAAAGTCCTCAAATACTTGACGTGAATACGTATACCTTATACAAAATTGAGTCATTTTTAAGATTATAAAAATTCTGACGACCATGATATGTATATGAGATATATATATATATCTTTAGCATTTAACTTTAGATATCAAATGTTAACAACCGATTTAAAAGTACTACACAAAGTGGGCGCTATACTATTGAAAACTACATTTGGGACATGTTACAGGAAAAAGATCAAAGATCACGATCATTCTCCAGTCTTTGTTGAAGTTCTCTTGAAATATTAAAAAACAAATGAAAGCAGATTTGTGCACGACGTGACTTTTATTGTCCTAATTGACAGGCGTTAGAATCATTCTTAACAACTTCATTTGTCTTCAAAGTCCTACTTATATGAATAAATAATGTGGAATAATACATGTGCGAATTGTAAATGTTCGTTCTAACATCTAAAAGCTGAAAGCTGTTTTAAGCTACCGTTGACTTCCTAACTTACAGGGCCCTAAAATACCTAAAACATAATGGGTCTGTCTATGCAAACAACGTCCACTGTATTATCCACGTGATGATGGCATAACAATAAAGAGGAAATATGATGAATTGGCAGACTATTATTGGATTTAACCTCGACCTAGACAACTAATAAATTCTTTCCTATTATTATATAACAATATGATATCATACAATGCAGACTAATAGAGAGCATAGGGTTCACGTGACGTGAATCCAATGCACATACGATAAATGGCAAGTGCTTTATACTTGTTGCATATTCTATTTCTGTCTGTCATGGCCAGCAAGACAAATAATTAATTATAATTACAACCCCCCATCATTTCCCTGCTTCAAGCCGAAGTGCAAGCGTGCAGATTATGGTTTCTAAGCTTTTGCTTCCTTCTGCTTGTCTCGCCATCAATAATCGGCAGCGCTTCTTGTATATATGCATTATATGTTGTGTATATTCGTAGTTTATACTAGCTTTATTAACTCGACTGCTTTTCTATAAGTACGAAATAAAAAGAAACATAATCATAATCCTACACTATACTTGTTGTACATATATTTACGACACAAATATATATTACTAACTTCACTAGCGAAACCTCACCTCATTTACTCCCAGCTAAAAATCCACCTACAAACTCAACTCCCACAAAAAAATACTTTGCAATAATGTGGCATTGAATTGCTCCAAAGTTGTTTCAGCTACTTTACTCAACAAACTTGAAACTAGTACCAACTTATCTTTTTCCTGTAGATTTAGCACAGTACCGTTTTGACGCTAGCCTACTTCCTTGAAACCATGAAAGTAATATGGCATTTTGTGGACAGAAAATGACAAGCGGAAGAAATTACGTAGTTTTGATGACAGTAGGTTTGCAGAAGAATGACAAACATCTCCTCTAAAATTTATCCACCTGGTAAAACCTCTCTTATTCTCATAGTAAATGTGGTCCACTTTCCTCTCCGAGTTTTTCTCCCTATTTCTTTTGTTTACTTCTATACAGTACATTCTATGATACATCCATACTACGCCACAACTCCCAACATTTGACCATGTGCATTGCATTTTATATTGCTGGAGCAAAACTGCGGGACACGTTACTGTTGACTTTCTCTTCGTTCCGCACACTTTACTTTCCTCCTTTTAGCGTGCTTTTTGACGGTTCTTTTTCTTTGTCATTCAAATTTAATTTTATTTACTTTTTTCAACTCTTGCACAACAACAAGAGCAAGTTAGAATATGGACGAGTATATATTAGGCACATTTATATATTTTACTATAAAATCACACATTCGAAAAAGTACGGCCTTTATTAATGTCATTCATATATGTATGCTATTGCAGGTATATAATGTATCCTCACTCGAAACTCCGTTCACGACAGACAGGATATATATGTACAAAGAGATTCTTTTTCAACATGAATTGTGATGTTGCAACGTAACAAAATAGTAATAAAGTCTCCAAAAACTCTTATCTATTCATTCCTCCCTTTTCCATATATGCTCATCTCCCAGTATAAATGTAATTGTCGTGAATGATATCGTTTGCATATCTTTTGCATTCCTAGTGTACTTAATTGCTACTCTAGGACTTCCTCATGCGTGAGAAGTTCAAAGTGAGCGTGCTAATTTCATTCCCTAACAGCTCATAACACAAAAACTATGAGTGGCGACAGGACGAGTGAACGAAGAACGGAGGTGGATGAATGAGGATACTAAATATATCTAGGCATACTAATATAATGCACATAAGAAATATGTATATTTCTATCGGTGTAAAAAGGTATGCGAACATTTGAGTAGAACGTTGAATGCGAATGATAGTAAATATTGGAATAATTAGATTTATTGAACCCACAGTGTATAAATTAGTTGAGAAGATAGTTGCGCTTCTTCCTTATTTACCAGTGTCGCTTTCACTCAGCTTCACTCATACTCGTAGAGACAGTTACATGTCACTTGTTAATATATAGATGGTTTTCAGTAGTAGTACCATATTTACTTACGATTAGTTGAAAGCTATTTACCACAAATTTAATGAGTGAATGGAGTTAGCTATTTATTCTACTTTCTTTCGAGGAAGTATTTATATATTTGTATATGATTGATACTATTATTTATTGCTAGTACTTTTTCGTGTTCATTCGTCATCGTTTTGGATAGATTACCTGAGAAGGAAGATGAACTGTGCTTATTTAGTTTTGAGAGAGGGCTATAGGTCAAATAGCAATATATAGTTTAGTACAATAATCTTCGATATATTTCAAGCCATCATTTACTCGTTCAATGAATGTATTGATTTATGGGAAATGAAATGAAATGTGAAGCTCCCGCTGTGTGTATAATTAATTGCTTGCTTTTTGAAGGTAATGAGTTTGGAGCGTTGAGGAACTTTATTGGAGGCAGCGGCGGTGGTGGCGGTGGCAGTGCAAGTGTGGCAGCTCACACTCATGCAAATCCAGAGTCCTTGTCTCCTGATGGAGTCTTTCTTCCACCACTTCCCACTGAGGTAAGTCAAGTCAAAGTCAAGTAGTCATGAACTAGATATGCATTCAGCCTTGTATTTCTATATGAAGTTGATAATAATATAATATATGTTATAATATATGATCAAGATGATAATAATAGATATAAAATCAAGCACGTGGAGATATTTGATATTGCATTTTCTCACACTGTATAAATACATAGGAATTCCTATTATTACATGCACACTTACGAACTAACCCTACAACTAACTGTTGTGGTGGTAAATGCTCTTTAACTCAGCCTCATTTTCTCTCATCTTTCATTTTACAGAACACTTTCTCTGCTAATGGTAGTTAGACAGGGAGCAGCTCACTCATTTATTTATTATGCACTCAAAATGATAATTTACTGTGACACTTTGCTCAGGTCAGACTCAGCTCCCTCAAGCTCTTCACATATATATATTTAGTTTTCATCTTAAATGAGCCCATTGTGCTGAAACACTATTCTACACACTCAAAATATGAGCAAGTGTTCAGTTCTTGACTTTTCATTTTCTCTTTACATTTTACCAACTTATTCCATATTTTTACCTATTCACTTGTATGTACTTGTACGTGTGTGTGTAGTATTACCCAAGAAAAGAATTTTCTTTCCATTTCTTTCCAATTTTTTTTCGTAGGCTTCTGACTACGCAGAAGACAGTCACGGTGATCCTTACGTTGCTGACGCGGAGACTGCCAAGTATGCTGCTCAACACCCACCTTTCTTTGCTGCTTTTCCTCATAAGAGAACCGTGTTGGACTTGAATGAGCGACGTGTGGAGCAAGGACTGGAGCCAAATATACTCAGAAGCATACGACCATACTTCTCCTTTTTTGAAGCAGCCAAGTAAACATATTCCATCAATACTGCTACTACTACTGCTATATATCTCTTTCCTTTTGATTAACACTCACAATTATATATACATATATAATCCAATACTTCCTTTTTTAATGGTGATACAATAACAACCTTAATAATAATACCGATACCATCGATTTTTTTAAAGTATAAAAGTAAACCATAACATATAACCCTGCTATATATACATTTATGAAAAAAAAAATGTAAATTGATTGCGAAAATTTAATGAGTCATCATCATTCATGTCATCCTTTTTTACATGAATCTTCTTTCCCCACCTTTTTGGGTTGGCTTTGATGATGATGATGAAAGAGATTTTGCTTTGTGTATAAAAGAAACTAACGAAAGAAAAAAAAACAATAGTAAAACAAGACTTACTTTTTTTTCTCAATCTCTCTCCATACTACGACCATTATCATCATCATCATCAACATCAAGACTTTTGTCATCTATATGAAGCCGACTCTTTTTTTAATTATTACGAATCTTGTCCCACGTTTCATTTGTCTTTTTCTTTTTGTCTTGTTTTGCATGAAAATGAGCTCATTTTTTAGTCGCCAACTTTTTTTCTCGGTATTATTGTATGCATAATACACGCTGTTAAATCTGGCTTGCTCACCCACTCACTTTGTAAAAAAAATATGTATGTGTATAAATATATTATGTGATCACATGTTTGCAACAAAAAAAAAGTTTAATTTTTCATAACTTTTTTTTAACTTGATTATGTGGATAATGCACTCAATTTAAAATTCTTCATTTTGTTACTATTTTTAAAGCTGTAAGTTTGTTGTATGCTCATGATGATGATATGATGTGCTGTGATGATGTGTATATTTGTTTGTACATGTGTACATTGGGTCCAATAATATTAATTTTTTTTGGAGACAGAAGAAACCAGAGTAGTGGAAAGGACTGTGTGTGAATTGAAAACCTAGAGTATTTTTTTGTCTGTGTATTTTTGTATGTAAATGTAAAGAAGCACGTTTTACAAAATATACTGCAAAAGTAAAGTGTAACAAAATCGTGTATAAGTTTAGTTTCCTTTAATAACTTTTTTTTATAACAAAAAAGCATTAACGTAACATTCCTTTCTCTTGGGAAATATTATGTAATTACTGAACAGTAAGCTCTGCAGACATTTAAAGTTTAAGATCGACTATACAAGCCAAAAACAGGCCTGCATAAGAAAATTGCAAGATGAAAAAGATACGGCGTTTGTGATACATGATGATAGAATCACGTATTTCTCAGCTTGGCTTGGGAATGAGATTCCTTCGTTTTTTTGTTCTTTATGTAACCGTGACTGTCCACAAAGCCCTTAGTATTTTTTGCTCATTGTTTTTGAGGGGGAAGGCTAAAACGAGTATCATTTATTAGACTCTTGAGATAAATACATAGAAAAATTGGGCATTGATGTAGATACACTGTGAAATGATGAAGTAACTCACCACACCACGCTGACTTTGTCTCGCTTCTTATATGTTATATAAATATAAAAAGAAGGAGAACAGAGATGCAAGTTACAGCTTGCCACGCAATTTATATATGCTTTGCTTCTATCTTTACTCTGACTCAATTAAAAGTGAGTAGACAGAAGATAGACCCTTTTTTTTAGGTTTTTGGCAATCCTAATCCAAAGTCATCACCACTGCTAGCCCTCTTCATTTCAATTGAGGCAACCTATTTTCATTATCATTGCTCTTTCCACTTGGCTTTCCTTTACCAAACTGTATCCAACCGTATAGCACACCAGCAGACTGAAAGGGCTACATTACATACCAACTTGCAATTTATTTGCATTCTCTCACACTCTTCTAGATTTCCATCTCTACTGACTTTTCTTCTTTTGGCTCAGTTTCAGCATTTTAGGCAATGTGCAAGACATGAGTGAGTGAAGTGCATTCATCAGTTGGCAAGAGTTTTGGGGAACGTGATTTTCGAGCTCACCTTCTTTCATTTGAGAGAAGCAAGCACGCAAAGGGAGATGCAAGAGATGGGCGTATTGAGCATGTAACAACAACACCACTAATGACTCTTGTCTCCTCCAATTTAAATAATTTATGGGGGAGCCCTAGCCTCCCTGATGTAACTGGATTGCAAAATCTTACAATCCTTTTTGCAACGCTGTCATTCCCGATGCACCTGTTTTTGCATAAATGCTTTGTTGGTAGAATAGTCGATGACTCTCGCCGACTACAAGGAAAAACAATTAATCGAGAGAAGCAGAATACTGACTCGTATTAATTACGACACCAATCTGTCGACTGTCATTCCAAGTTCAGCCAGTGCAAATTGTGATGACTGTAGCTAACTACTTTCTACTTTGAAAGTCCATTTTGCACAGTTTTCAGCTAGTCAAATGACCACTGACCAGAAAAAAGCATTTTAGCTACTTTATTCCTCTTCCTTTCCTGTTTCCTTTTGACACTGAACGGAAATGATGACTGACATTGCTAGTTGGTAGCGACTAGCGACTTGCAAGTGAACATTGCAATGAAAGTTATAATCTACTTGAAAGTTCTGTAAGTGTGTGAGAGGAATTCTTACATAGATTGTTCAAAGATTTAGAAGCTGTGAATGTCAACTTTACTTGAGTGGATTAGGTGAGAGCATTATTTTGACAATGGGTTCATTTCTACTTTTGTTCATGGCCATTTTCATACCATGATCGAATGTGTGTGTGGCGTGTGATAGAACTGATGTAGGAGCATACTTGGCAATGTCATAGTCATAAGTAAGTTCTGCTTGAATTACTTTCCTTTTGCTGCTTCCTGTACCAAGCACCAGAAGTGAAGGCGGTGTATAAAAAAGGTTCTTTGTTCTCAGCTTTTGTGCAAGCTACACTGCTTGTAAATCATCAAATCATCTTATCTTGATTTTGATTGCCACTTAAATAGCGATGACACACCGATCCTGTTTTGTTAGTAAATATGAAGTGAAATGAAATGGAATCAAAGATCCTTAGGTATACTCGTTTGATCAGGGACAGGTTTGGGTAATTCCATTTTTTGGGGGTGTGATTATAATAATTAATGAAAAAATTATGAATTTTGATTATTTCGGTTGCCTATAATTTCAGAGTTTGTAAATTTCAAACACGAAAAGTCTGGACCCTGGATTAAGTAATCAGTTACCTTACATACGATTAGTATATAAAATCAATGGAAAAATATTATTATTTTTCATTGGTGGGTGTTTATGTCCATCTAAATCAGGCCAAATTTGGATTAGGAACCGAATCAAAGGCGTTTGATTAAGAACTAATAAAGTTAGAATAGAAGTTTCTGGATTCAAGAATTGGGGACCCAATGCAATAATTGTTTAATATCGTACATTGAATTAATCCATAATGTGATTAGAACATTAAATTAAATAATGCGGAATTATGGAACCCTGATTACTTGTTACAAAGATGCATTCAAGGGGAGACTTGTCGGCGATGTTTGAAATAATTTTTTAATCTGATTGATCAAAACTGATTTGTATATCCCATTTAAATGGCAGTGGAGCATACAGCTTTTTTCGACATGGATTGATTAAGTCTGATCAGGGAAAACTTGAGTGCATACGTAACACTTTCGTTCACATCATTTGTTGAGACATATAAAGCATCTTGTTGAAGGAGGCTGAGTAAAGAAAACCGTAATGAAGTTGGTGCAAATTCGAACACACTCTTGAAATGAAGGCAGTGGTGTGAAACCAACCAAAAAAGCTTATTATTGACTTGCTGATTAATTCTGAGAAGTGGAAAACATTTCTTGAAGGTTTTTTTCAACATCAATTCAAATCCATTCACATGCAATTTTTCCTTGTTGCCCATTATTATGGTTTATTTCTACTTGACTTCCATCATCCATAATACTTATTATTACAATAGAAATAGAGTGAGTACGACATGAGCAGCAGCAACATCAAGTCATCCTCCTTCAAATTCACAGCACTGATTTTACTTGCTGGTTGCATTTGTGTTCAAAAAAATATAACAGTTTTTGAGTATCAGTATGATACAACTAAAAGCACAGCAGCCTCAAGATACGATGCAAATTAGGTCTCACGATTAAAGCAGGAAATCTCCTGATTCTGCTTGCTTTGAGTGAGCGATTTTGGCTCTTGTGTTTTTTAAATATGAATGCAGTAGCAAACTTTTGGCGTTACTTTGAAGTTATTGCATCATACTTCTCACAGTCAGGTGCACCTACTTACACGCTCGCATATATAAAATGCACTTTAAACCCATACAACTTTGTCCTCTCATATTAATTTATGCAACTATGGTTCTAAATGAGATGTTTAGAAGCCTGTTGCATTCACATAAATTGGTCATGGGAAAATGAATACAATTAAAACATTTTTTTTGGAAGATTAGGGATCTCCCCGTCTTGTTGGTTTTGTTGCCAAATAATGATAATTGAAATGGTCATAAATCGTCATCATCAACAACATTTATCTCTGTGCGTAAGGAGGATGGGATCCAGGAAGAAAAAGGATATCTTTTTCTCAATTTTGTTTGGAGTCTCGTATTTTAAAATCAGAATCAGTATGAGAAAATTATGTTAATTGTAGTCATAGTCTAGCACTTCAAACAAGGGGAAGCTAACCTGGTTTATATTTTTATGAATACTTTACCCTCTCTCACAATATTATGAAATGGATAGGATGGTGTAGCTTCCCATTGCTGTACTAAAAAAACTGAAACCTATATATGTATGAGTACCGCTAGAAAAGTTTACTTTCTTGTGTAATATATGACTTTATTGCATAAAGGTTTTTCCGCTTTGAGAAAAGCCAATCTCTGCTTGTTGTTGTTCCAATGTGTGTCTGAAAAAGGGCAAAAATTCAATGCGGATTTAATCATGGGAAAATTTTATTGTTCATTTGCATATAAATATGGAAGAAGATTAAGGAATTGGGTGCACAGTGCAAACACACATACTCAGCTTTGTAAAGCCGAGTCCTAGAAAAATGTGTTTGCGAGGAAATTCTTTCCTAGTTTTTTCCTTCTAGTTTCCATTTTTTCGTTCTTGTCTTGACTCTACTTCTGAGAGAGAGAGAGAGAGAGTGAAGTAGACAGATATATTACATAGGAACAAGACACAATACAAACAAGCTTAGGAAACTGATTTCCATATCATGATAGAAAAGGAAAACAGGGAGTGAAACTTACATGGTTCGAGGCGAAATCTTAGACAAGCATATAAAATGAGTACAAGATGGTATTGTACTAGAATATATATGAACTATGTACCACTTTTTTGAGTATTGTAAAAGTTTGAGAGTGTACATTATACATGTACATAATATGCATGACTTTTTTACTTTATTATTTTGATCTGCCTCTGGCACCAAGCGAGAGGTCATATGGAGCATGTTTGTATTTTGAGAGTAAGTATTTGATGCGATCAAAGTCCATTTTCCTTCTTGATAAATACAACATGCATCATATCAGAATCCTGAAGTTTGGAAGTGAAAGGAGTGGAGAGAGGGTTTTCAGTTCTAAAAAATCACTTGCCAAAATAATAATAACGGGAGTGCGAAGGAATAAATTGGAGAAGTGCTCATTTATATCCTGTTCTCAGCTATAGATGCAAGCTTGTAAACTATGACGTGCCATCCTCATCATTTATCTTAGATTAGATGCAAAGATGAACACAGGAAGGGAGCCCTCCTTTGAGGCTTCGTCGAACGCTTTTGTTCACTCACTCACTCAGTGATTTTCTGAGTGAAACATTAAAGTCTCAAAGGCTTCTTTATGATAACAATGCAATGTATGTAGACCATAGAAGAACAGAATTATATACATACATACTCAAAAATATACTTGATTTCCTTTCCTGTACTCCTTTTTGGCTCAAAAAAAGCTTGCATAGATATTTGGAAAATTAATAATTTGCCGAAGAGGAAACTAGCATGTTAGGTCGTGGGGTAGAAGATAGAATTATGTCTTTGAACTATAAGAAACACGAACGGGAATAATTGGAATGGTTATGTTCAATTTTAGAATAGCTTCTGCCTCTTACAAGATTCTAGATGTACAACAAGATGATGGAAAGGAATAAGGAAAGACTTTGCTGATCTAGTATTTTACGTCTTTTCCTAAATCAAAAACTTTTTTGATTGAGAACTTTCTTGAGGCAAATAATAAAAATAAATTTGGTGAGGCTAGGACTAGAGCTTGAGCGAATTTTTTATGGCTCAGGTATTACCAGTAAAAAGTAAGAGAGTGAGAATGTAGAAAATAGCCATTTTCATGGAAACTTTTTCTTCCCATCTCAACTACCTTCTTTCAGTGTCGTCAGTGTCTCTGGTTCTTCCACTAACGACTTTTTCTCTGCTTCCTTAAGATATTAAAGGAAGGATGTGAGAATTTAAGGCAGGTGCTCTAATTTAATATCACAAATCAGTTCATTTTAAATAATCACTTAAATTCATTTCTTCTCTTGTGGCTCCAGTTCTCATTCTGCGGTTTCAAGTAGAAATACGTTGGCAAGCAAAAAATACAGCTTTCTAATTTTGTCTCGATGATGAACAGGATCATTATGGGGCAAAAGAAAACTGTAACATGCTAGATCAGGTAAGTGATATTTTTTTTCAACATTTATCCCACTGTCATGTAATAATGGAACAAGACACCTTGCTCGCCTTCGCCTCGACCTACATAAACTATGGAAGACTGGAGAAAGTTGATATCAAAAGTGAAACCTTAACAACTCTTGCAAAATGATGTTCGAATGTTTTTGACAACTTTTTTATTTACCTTAGTTTCACATCACAATTTCCAACTCAAGCGCGTGTTATACGTACAGTACAAGAGTGAAATTTTAGCTGTCCCTGTTTAAAAAAAACAATGAAGAAAAGCCACAGGAGATCTCCTACAATATACTTTCTTGGGTTTCCTGGTGTGCCCCTTAATGCTGCAACATTTCATCACATCCGATCCAACATAACACATATGAAAGTCTTTCTATATTCTGGAATGGAAAGCATGCAATTTTCTTATTTGACGTTAAAGGAAAGCTAGTTTCTTTCGAAATATTTTATAACAGCTTTATACACTACATTATTATCTACGAGCAATGGAATACTTCGCACTATTCTTTATAGTGCATATTATTTATGATTTCTGAAAAGAAAGAACACCTCATATATGTAGCTGTTGTACATGATCATAGATCCAAATTCCAGTTTATCCCATTCTAACCTTTACTTTCACGTTCATGCTCATGCACTACTTTTTCTAGATGTATTCCCAGCGGTCAGAATGCAACTTTCTCATTTGAATGCACCCTTGCCATGTACGTCAGTACTTTTGATTGAGTAGATTAATCGTCAAAGGGAGGATGGCCGCCTTTTTCATGTTTGCGTAATGGTTACATATTAGTAGGAAAATGGTGGAGAGATGCATGTATTAATCTTCTTCGTACCATTACTGACTTAGACTTGGAGTTGTTTGAAGCTGGTGCTCTTAAAACTAAAACAAATATTTTTCTTTTCTGTCAGAAACCAACTCTATTAAATATTCTATAAGGTGGGTGGTTTGGTTGAGATGAGCTAATGAGCGTAGATATTTCAATCGTAAGCATCAACTTATTCGTTTTAATTTAGTTTTTCGAGGTAAATAGTTTCATTTTACTTTCAACTTAAATCAAACATTTTGATACGGAAATGCGAATTGATAATATGTTATGGTATGTTGTAGTTTTCAATGTGTGTATGTGTGTAAATCCTACAGTATTACTGGTAAGTAATTCTGGAAATCGTTTACGTCAAGTAGTCTTTCCGCCCTGGTGAATGCTATACAATATAGTTTCATAAGCTAGATTGACTGGATTAGCCTCTTACCGTAATGTACAATACATATTTAATCGTGTACTTCTTTTGGATTGCGTCATGAGCAAGTTGATGTCGCATGGCCGGGATAAAATGAGTCTAGCCCAACTTATTTGAGACGGGAAGTAGTTTGTACCTAAATTATTGAATTGTTAACCACGTTAAACCAATTACTTAGAACTACTTGCGAATTTGAATTATTCGACTTTACTTCTGGACTGCAGACCTTTGATTGTTGTAGTGGGACTTTTCAAGAATTGAATTGTAGTTAGGGATTATGTTGGTGTGGGTTGGAGAAATGTGAGTGGTTCTTAAAAACTGCACTGCTTCCTTTGTTAAAGAAAAACATTCGTACAAAAAGGCGTTTCAAAACAAATTTATACTTTCATACATGTAGGATTTTAAACCGGTATAATACATAAAGGAAATTGAGAAAAGCTCAGATCCACTTCGTATTGCTAAATATTTACACTAATAACACCTAATAGCTTAGCTTTTCATCGGTTTGACCACGACCACTTATACCACTCAACATATCTCACTACTTTCGACACGGTTGAATTACTTTGCCAATATTGAACATATGTAAGTGTGAGAGAGAGAGCCTCAACATCACGGTTTCTAAAATGCCGTGGTAATAAAAACTTTTATTTTCACAGCCAAGTATTTTTTTGCCACCACTCGCTAAAAACCTAGAATCCACATGGGAGCAACTGTCACACCATCTGAAACGCCAATTCTTGTTTACTTCCCAATGCGAGAGAGAAACGGAAATGATATTTTAGTGGGCTTTAAAAGAAGCGATTATTCTAAATCCGGAGGAGTTGCTTCACAACTCCCCTATTATATTATTTCTTACTTTACTTACAAGTGCTTGGTGAAAAGTAGAACTTATCATCTTACTTCCTCTCTCCCCGCTAGTTGCTGTCGTTGTTGTTGTTGTTGTTGCTGCAGCAGCTGTCACTGCTTCTGCCCTAGGCGTCGGGGAGGTATATGTACATATTACCAGCTTACCATATCCACTCACCATTAGCTAATCGATACTATCGAGAATCGGATACTTTTCTACGTCGCTCCACATTATGTTTGAGTATTTTTGTAGAGAATACTCAAAGCATTTGCTTTCTACCACCTGTAAAAACGTACACTCTCGAAAATGCCATAGTTCAAAAAAAAACTTTCTCTGATTCTAAAGTTTATGGCATGTTTATTGCTGAACAAAACGCATACAGCTAAAATGCTGGATTGAAAAACGTTTGCCATTTGAAGCGCATTTGCTTCAAATATAAGAGGTTTTGAAGTTTGAAAGTGAAAGGCGTCTCGTTGTTGTATTTTAGGAGCATCGAGCAGCAAAGAAAAATAATAATAACTATTAGAATTCATTGCTTACCATCCCCGAAAATAAGGAGAGGTGGTAGTAAAGAGATCAAAAAGATTTGAATAGCTGGATAGATAGGGTGCAACTGCTATATTTTTCTTTTATGATTTTATGGCGTTTTGTATGCAGCAAGTTGGGATTGTATATATAACCACACAACATGTCATATTCCCTCATTGAATTTCTCCTTTCATGCATCTCATCCATCAGCTCACTCATCCATTCATCTTATGTGATAAGCACTTGCGAATTTCTCACGCTACGCTTGTCTCCATTCACCAAGCCACCCTGCAAACTGTACTTCCAGCTAAAAAGGCCACAAAAGAACGTTTTCATTTCTGCAAAATGTTGCTGCTATTCTGTAAATAATCTTAAGAAGAAAGTAGGATTTGCATGTGAGGAGGCCATACAGCTGAAATAATCCCTTGAAAAAATATATGTTTTGCTTCCTTCCATATCCCGCTTCACATCATTTGATTGAACACGTATGGCCAGAGTTGGAGCACTTCTTTCAAATGTCAAGTTTCCGTTTTGTTATTGTGATAATAACTTGACGATGATAATAATACAAAAGCATACAATATTGGTCAACAGTCCTTTCAATTCAACCCGAACCCGTTGATGGTGGTGATTTTAATGAGAAATATTATTATGTAGACATAAAAAATAGTTCAACATCCAAGAATACAAGTTCAACAGCGACTCATCCCTAACGCTGTCTCACTGCTACTCACTTACACACAATAGATTTGGGTTGTTTCGGTATGTGGAACGTGACTCTGAATTGAGTGTGAGACGAGCTTCTTACAAATAATGTCATTTTGGGTTTTGCGAGAAAGTGGGGCAAAGAGAAATAGAGATACATTAGCTGGGGACAGGCTACGAAACAAATTTTGCAAATTGAAGATTCATTCATTTTATCTTGCATTTTCAAATTACATTCCCAGAAATAAGAGTAATTTTCATTTTATGTCCTTCTTATTCAACCACTTTCCCATTCCCTCGACCACTAACCACATGCCCTCTATTCTCATACTTAAATTTTGAACAGAATGAATGAAGAATGGGATGAAACGGAGTTGTTAAACACGTCTCTATATACTTTTGTATAGGTAAAACGTCTGTCTACATTCCAGTTTTGACATAGCACCACCGTATTGATTCCCAAATTGATAAGAACATGGAACAAAATTGAGACTCTTATTATTGTACCTAACTTATGAATTACAAAAGCTCAATTCGACATGCATACAATTAAGTACATACATAATACATAAGCCTATAAGCAATTCATTTATTCATTTCATTCGCATGATGATAATGTTGTGAAAGTTCATGCGTTTTCATTAGGAAAAGCACCTTGTAGGCTACGTATCCCATAAGCATAAGTATTTCACAACAACAACAGCAACGCTTATCCTAAATATCTGACGTGAAATGTATATATGTGTCTCCACTCTTAATAAAAGTATTTGGAAAAGGATGTGTCATGCTCTAGATGAGTATAGCGATTATTAAGAGCCATCTCATATCGTCTTGCTATACCTATAAATATACTTAATTCACATGGATTATCGACTCACTTGTGGGCTCCAACTCACTAGTAAACACTAGTATACAATATGGATCATCCCATGTGGAATGTACTTTCTGCTATGCATAATGCATATTATTACCATATGGGATGATAATGAATGCATGCTCTGCTTGCTCCTTACTAGTCCTTACCACTACTACACACACCATCCAACCAAATACTGATAGCCACTTCCAGCAACTTTTCCATCCCAAGCGAGAGGAACAGCTTGGGTCTTGTATGAAAAAGGTCACATAATAATATGACTTTTTGATGTGTATAAAGCAACAGACTTACCGCAACAGAAAGGTCCATGTACTTATTTCCGTACTACTAAACTAACCGTCACCGTAGGAAGCTGCCGGTGAAAATAACACTATTTAAATTTATGTACAGTTGTGAAGACACACATTATAACATCTGCTTTTCCATGTTTAACATTAAATCATCCAATCCAGGTATGCACAATGATACTTGGATGCACAAACCAAGTTAACATATCATATTTAATAAAAACATTTTATACTTTGTACAAACCCAGCCACTTGAAATGTACATATTATATAGCATCCAAAAAACCTGGAGTTTTTGTAAGTATTCCCTTATTTTTCAATCCTATTTACAAAGTAAACAATTACAATTTGCATTAACAAACCCATTGTAATATATTATTTATGCTATGTATGAAAATACATACAAAAGTTTTCCTTTTTCTAGAAAACAGACATACTTCAAAATGTGTATTAATGCATGGATGCACAAGTACACACCGTTTGAAGAATTTTTGTTGCTAATTTTGCTTTCACTTTTGTATTCCGTAGTCATCGTCCTCACCAGCCTTTCCCTTCACCACAACAAGTTGGAGCCCATTACCATCAGCTTCTTCACCATGATCCGTATCTTGACAATTCTGGGAAAGGAGTATATGCCAACGACCATCATGAACAACATCAATTTCCGTCATTAATTGGACATAGCCCACCATCATCAGCCTTGCCACACTCAAACACAAATTCCCATCTTGGTGTGGGAGACAACTACCTTTTCAATACGGTTGACGATCATCATCACAATGATCCCAATGTCCTGCTCTACACACATTCTGTCATTAACAGCTCGCCAGTGTCTGATATTGCAGAGGCTTGGAGAGTTTTTCCTCATAAAAGGAGGAAGAAATAAAGATGCGGCGTAATAAACAAGCTCTAAAATATTTTTATTATTTCTGTAAAAGTAATAACTTTATTGCCACGTCGTTAACATTACGATTAAAAAAACAGTATAAGAAATAAATTGACGTTCCAGACAAGACGTCTATTCATGATGAATAGAGTTGGTAAGGCTTTGGCTCCTCTGTAAATAATGTAATGTAGACTAGATTTCAAGCTGCACGAACAATTTAGCTTACAATTTGTCATAAAAAAAGTATTGTAGTGGAATGGAATGGAAAACGTGTAAAGTTTGAAGGTGGGAGTCGTTAACTAAAGTACTATAGTAGTTCCGAAACTAGTTTTCTTTTTTGTTAGGATATATATAATATGTATGTATTTCATATTTAATGTCGTCGTTTAGATACTATGCACCCACTATCCTATATATATGAACCTGCACAAGTGCTAAAATGTCCTTTTATGCCATTCTTCCTCGTCGTCTCCTGTCAGAAATGAATAGGACATTATCATATCATTACGAACTGTGAAAAGAAAAACATTGTACCAAACAGAATGGATAGACTTAACCAACAAAAATGTTGAATGTGCAGACTTTGGCGAGTGAATAATAAAATTATCGTGTGTCATTAAATGTAGTGCCATGCATTTTAGTGTATTCAGATGAAATCGTTAAAAGGAAAGGCGAATAGTTAGTTGCTGATAGAAGAAGGAGAAATAATAGCATTATCATATGATGAGGTTGGTGCGCTTCCCATAAAAGCAATAAAGATTTTTTCTATGGTCTGGCTCGTTAAAAAAATTAGGTGCCCAACCGAAATGGTAAGTGAAAGTAATGAAAATGATCCTCGGAGGAGAAAACAGATGTAAACTTTTTTGTTTAGTTTTAGTGCACAACATAAATAATGTTATTAAATAAGTACCCACGCGAGAAAAACATGATAAATAAAGTATTTTGTAAACAATATTGTCCAATTCCTGTATTACTTCAAAACATTTATCGAATAGTTTAAAGTTTCGTCTCAGTTTCTACTGAATAATTTCGCGGTGAGAATACATTGATGACTTTGATGAGCTAAAGACTGAGAGAGAATGGGTGATTCAACGTTCTGGTATGAAAAAGGAGCAAGCAAAGGAAAAATGGTAATATTTATGCATGATTAATTACAACACATTCGTCGCCATTTCATCTCAGCTATAAAACTCATAAACCCCGTTGGCTTTGCTAGCACCATGCTATAAACTGAAATAAACCTGACCGGTCGTATTTTGTGTCATATGCATCGAAGCATGTTAGTTGTGTGTTTGTGCGGCATTGGTTTCTTTAGCTATTTTATTGTGTATATTCCGTACGTTTTATATCCATCATGTTATCCATTTTATGTTTGTTTTCCTGCTTAGCCTCCGGTGAATTCCATTCTACCCGATTGTGTATGCACACCAAAGGAACTTTTGCTTTTTGGTCTCATTGAGGCTCCAATCCAAATCCAAACATGAAGCGCACCATATAGCAGAATAAAGTTAGGAAAGAACATTGTCAGACCGACTTACCAATAATCCATTTTCGGAAGCCATAATTCCATCAAGTTGCCATTCCTCCACTTTCATAAGTATCCAATGCAATCAAATCAGGTTTAGGCCGCACACACATGTTTCAAATGAGTTGCCTTCTGCTGCTGCTATGGAATTGTTGCAAAAATTAAGTCTCAATTCGGGGAAATCAAACTACTCCTTTCATACTTAAGTAAGGTGCATACGTTCTAGTGAACCGATGATGCTACTCCTTATACCTAAAATTTGAAGCAAATTTTCCACATTGGAAGTTGAGTAGTGTGGGAGCGGAAGCGTGGTCTGTGCTGATGCGATGTGGTGTATGCTAAGTAATGAAGTAACGACGTTATCAGTTCTCCAAATCCCAACATTATACATCACTTGCTGACTTGTTCTCGTTTCACATGAGATGACTCCTTGATTTGCCAAAGGATGAGGCACGCTTACATATTCGCGACAAGAAAAGAAGATGTAAGATTGGCAAATGATAAAGTGCTTCAGTCTACTTGTCATGTGTGTATGTGTGTGTGTACTAACTATGCAGCATGATAGTCAACTATGTCTTGATCAAGCTGGGTTGAACACAAATTCTCATCTTATTCGATCCCTTCCTCCTTTCTTTTTAAGCTCTTTTCCCTCAAGTAAATGGGGGAGAAACTTCAGCCGAGAAACACAAAAGAATCGTATAGATAGATATATATTCATGCTTATACTCCCTTATGATCAGACTAATGAAGGAGTATGCTAGCCGTTAGTTGTACGAAG
>JAANSM010001083.1:0-20910 GCA_036850725.1 Orchesella villosa | reverse complement strand
TCCCAATTGGAAGTTGAAGTTACATTGATTCCATCAAAAATCTGTCTTTTTACATTAATAGTTCTTTGCCATCTCAAGTACACAAGCAAAGAAAAGCGAGAACTGTATAGCTTCAAATTTCATTGTAAAAGCTCTTCATGTATTTATGTGTAGTGTTATTTTGAAATGAAGGAAATTTGCTTAGTAGGTGTTCTTGTGAAATGATGAAGCATTCCAAATATACCTCTTACTCAGTTCCAAAACCTAGTGAAGCTGACGAAGTGTATTTTGTAAGGAAAAACTTGAAAATTTCTATTCCGTATTCTAAACAGTTAAAAGCTTCTTGTTCATTTCCTCTCTCTATCCTTGAAAGTTAGCACACATCAACAGTATTTACATAAAGACATGGAAATTCGCTTTTTCATTTGTCGCTTCAATGTGCCATATATTGAAAACACGACTAGTAAATCCCATTTTTCCTTCACATCATGTAGAAAGTAGAAAGAATACACTTTCCATTTCCTCAAATGAATAGGCAATAAGGAAAAGTCACAAACAACAATGCTTTCGGTGACTGATGGAATAACTTAAGATGGAATGACTTATATACAAGTTTACCTCGCAGAAAGTTAAGGAAAACGGAGGCGTAAATGTACGAGTGGATGACTTATTATGGAATGGATACAAAATGCGTGTGGATATGGAGTCGAAGTCGAGGAGAAAAATATATATGTAGCTAAAACCCCGCTTCACTGCTCAATCCTCCAAAACTTATATTTTTCGCTGTTTTCTCTCATCGAATGGAGAAAATGAGAAGGCAGAAGATGGAAGGAAATAAGAAACTGTTCATTTCTTTGCCACGCATTGTAAAAAGCTATTTTTCCATTCGTCACTAAGTCCTATTCACAACAGAAGAATATGCATGTGCATGAAAGTGTAAAGTACATGTGAACATATGCATGCAAATAGAGGAAAACTTGTATAACGGGAACCGTTCAACTTTACTAGAGCGGCGACTTACTAGTTGCTGGCTTAGTTATATGTTGAAACTGTCCGTCCGTCTGTCCGCAACCTTAGAAAGACACATTTCAGTATTTCACACTATGTGTCCTAGTTGTTGTGTCGAAGTCATTCAAATTCTTCAAACGACCGGAAACATTTGATGTATGTAAATTTGGAAATCGTAAAAATGATAAAATAAGATTAGCCATAAATCATATCTAATAAGATTAGTTTATTCTATTTTTCTTCAAGTTGCTAGTTGGTTATTTTTGTACTTGAATGAAAGTTTATTTTTTGTTACATTATCTTTTTGCTGTATTGCTTCACCACCCACACTACCATCAGAAATCTAATAGGGAAAAAGTTTGAGGAAATATTTTTTTTCTAAAAAAAAGCATTCCCATAATAATATAGATTACTTGAATGTGATGTGCCCTTCTCATCCTCAACAACATACTGCCTAAGAAGAATGATAAAGGATGATGGCTTGAGTTAACGAAATTACATGCCCCAAAAGCTAGTATTACAACTATGTTACACTGAACTCATCCCCAGCTCAAATATTCTTTTCCCACCTTCCTCACTTCACTGGCTACTTAGTTGCCTCCCTAAATAACATTTAGTAAGTCTGGAGGAGAGGAATAAGTCGTCTCAAAACTTTTTATTTGCTTAACTTATCCCAAATGACCATCGTAATAGTCATCTCTCAAAGTACCATTTCATGTTACCAACCCTCTTGGACTAAAAGTTGAGAAGGAAAGTACACAAATGTGACCATAGATTCATCTTCTATAAAAACGCATCAAGGAAAAAGCGAAAAGTAATAAAAACCTATAGCATATATCATACTATAAACTATGTACACTTCTTTCTTCACCAGCCAGCTAAACTCTTCAGATAAAGCAATATGAGAATGAGGAAAGAGATGAAAATTTCTAGTTTTAAGAAAAAGAAAAACCATCTTGTGCGTTATGTCGATGACTTATCGCCCATACGGAGAAAACTATTTTTTCCATACTGTATTCAATGTTGAATGCAGTAACATAACATGGTAATATTACGACTTCTGAGACCGATACCTTCGAATAAATTAATGCAGTACGGTTTTTGCTTATCTAGCATCTTCTTGTGTACGTAATACGTGTACTATCCTATCAACTCCCTTAAAAATTCATGCTATAATGTCTATACGATCCAAATATACTATACAGTATTGTACTTAAGATGCACTCAAATACATTTTTCCTTGCCATAAAAAGCGATCTGGTTCTGGTAGTCCTGCAATTTCCGAAAATTACCCTATTAAAATTTGGGGAATGAGCTTTCGCCCAAGATTACTAAATGTATGAAAGACAGTTGGCAACTGTATCTGAACGTTTTACCCAAAAAAAACTTCTCAACTTTAATCTGCTTGTGGATGGCGATATTTCCAGGTGTCTCTTACGCACACATGGTAGCCATATTGTAGCTTATATATTCGTAGAATGCTAGATTTTGTGATCCGTTATTAATATTTAGCACTTATGATTATGGAAATGCATGCTAGGTGTTGTAAAGTCAGCCTTTTAGCGTAAAAAGTACAAGTACCGATGCAGATGCAAAATGCAACGTTATTATGATGACGTCTTGTATTACTCTTATAATAAATGTGAGCTGTCTCCTCCATGTTCCTAATTCATTAATTTTAGTATCAATTCTACATTCATATAAACTTGTACGTAACTCATTTGCCCAATGCGCATCTACCTCACAATTTCGAAAAGCACATAGCATGTAACGAGTTCTCTCTTGCAGAAAAGAAGTCAATAAAACTGTTCTCCTGGAAAAGGCTTATGTTATGTTATATATAGCTAACAATTGACGTACAACGGTACAAAGTGAACCTGTGCGTGGCGATGAGAGAGATTTAAAGATCCAACGTGCAAGATATGAGTTTACAGGCACTAGAACCACCACATTCCTTTACGTAACGGATGAAGCTCATTAGTGGTTTCCCAATATTATCGATCTTCTCCTTTTTCTGTATATTGTCTTTCCTCTTCCTTTCCCTCTCTGAAAGCTGCGAATTAACCAGCGAGTCATAAAAAATCCGCCTCGCAATAAAAGTCCGTAATCACCGGAGTATGTCTACATGACTTGACTACGACTTGTTTCATATAAAAAGTTTACTCTTTTGCGGTAGATCCAAATAAAAATCGTATTTTTTGCCTTGTACCGAACCGACATGCTGCATAAATGGTGAGCTCCTCTGCCATTAGAAATGATTCGCTTATAGATGCTCAGATGTTAGCAAATCATTGTCCTAAAAATGTGAGGAAGGCTTATTAGCTGAAATAGGCTGGTGAGATAGGGAAAATTCCGACATCAGACGTGGCATAAATTCTCATTTTTAGGGAGCTCTAACTTTTGTCTGTAGTCTCACTTATTACCACCCATCTCCTGCTCGTCTCTATTAGTTTTTATCAGGAACCTTTCAAAGTACAGGAAATTCACATTTTACTTCACTTCATTAGTTTGTACTTTCTGCTGTCTAGAAACAGATTACTATATATATATATAGCTTTATGAATAGCCATGTGTCCTATTTATGATTTTTGGTAGACGACTGACTGGAGAAACAGTGGAGGAGTTAAATATGTGGCTACACAGTTTTTAAGTAAAAATAAGCATCCGCATCAGTATAAACGCGTGGGTACAACTAGTGCAAAAAGCATTAGTTGGAGCTCCCGAAAACACGACTAAGGATGTTTTTTTGCACATTACGAGCATGTCACACCTACAATGCCGTCACTGCAGTGTCTAGGAAAGTTCGCATCTTGAGATCTAATCTGTGCTCAGACAGTCCTGGCTAACTAATAACGCCTCAAGCTTTCGCACAAGTTGGCGTGGCTGAAATTGTGTGATAAGGCTCTTGCCGAGATTCTCATGGGATTTTGGGACACAAGATATGATATGTTGATGTTGGCTTGGTTCTTGGGTTCCTTCTTTATAGATACAACTTATATAAAATAGAACATGATATATGTGATCCTAGAGAAAAAGGGAAGGCTACCGCTACAGGGCAGTATATAATATGATTGAGTTGTATGTATGGAAGACAGTAAATGCTTAACAATTACAATACAACGAGACTTTTCTTCAATTCAAAAAGTATCAATATGAAATACAAACACAAAACGTCATATAGTTATCCGATACCATACTCAGATTAATTTGCGTCTATGGATATACTTGTAAAAAGTCCCATTAGTTGTATTATCCACACTGCTGTGTGTCATCATCATCATATTGCACTTCACTTTACATATTATCCCATGAATAATTCATCATTATGTTAATCAGGGATATGATGATGATGAATATCCACTGCGTGTGTTTTTGTTACAGAGAGAATCCTTTTGTCAACACATGAAGCAAATGATATCAGCAAAAAAGAACAATCTGTAAAGGCTCGGACGTGCGGATGTTGTTCTCTTTTTGTGTGTGTACAATGAAATGAACATAAAATATGTCCATGCATACATGTTCTCTTGTGAAGAACGAAGAAGATGAAATGAAGAGGAGAGGACACACGAACAAAGAAGGGAGAGAGAGAGAGATGCCATGCAAAGCACTTTACATAGATTGGACATAACACAATACAAACAAATTTATTTTCTGCTTCAATAACTTATTTTAGCGTGAATGATTGTGTATTATTCATGCTCTCCAATGTACACTTTCTCCATCTTACTAATGTATGTTTACAATTCCCATTGCTAACATCAGATTTATTAGATTTTACTATTCAACAGACGTCGCGTTATCTAATAAAACCTTTTTTCTATGTATAATATGCTAATTCTGATTTTCAACCACAAAGAACAAAAGACAGTGAATGTCCAAATCAACTCAACAGCTTGAAAAATGAAGGCTTGACTTTTGGTTCTTAAGTATATATATATTATTTTGAGAGAGATGAGATGATATTAAATGAAATGTGTTCGAATTTTATCTAAAAGAAGGAGTGCAATGAAATATACCAGAGGAGAGTGAGTCATTTTTTGCAATTAGTAAGAAAAAGTGGAGATCACGATTTAAGCATAAACAACTCATCAACAAGAAGAGGATGGCTTTTGAAGTTGAACGCTTTTGCTTTGTGTACTCCTTTTTATAGCCTATCTTGTCGAGTTGCCAGTTCCTCTATAACCATAATCTTCTTCATCATCATCGTTAAACATATCATATCATTATCTCAGTTCACTTTTTTTTGTGTGATGTTAAAAGTGGATAAACATGCAAAAACTAAAACAGTCGTGCTTTTAGCAACTAATTTGAAGTGGTTGAAAACGCATATAAATCTTGTTTTTAAGTGTAGCTTACGATGAAAAATACACGCGATGATGCGACTGTTGTTGACTATTATATATGATACCAAAATAGGATGAGCAAAAAATAACATGCAAAATGCGAATGATTGAGGAGGGGGAAATGTGTTGCTGGGGAAAATTATGAGTTTGTTCCTTTTTTTTCTTACCTCATCGGCGAATTCAAAATCTCCATCGAATTTCCTTTTCCTGAGTCTTGCCTCTGTTGACACGAGAGCGACCAAGAGGAAGACCATGACAGATATCAAAAGAACAGACGAGAATCCAGAATTCCAACGCATCTTGAAATATTGCAGCTTTATACAGAGCTGTCTGTCTCCTGAATATCCAGTGAAAAAGTAAGAGGTACTTTGGGGAATCACTAGAAAATTGGAAGAAACCGATCCACCTTTCCTCCTATATACCTATGTATATTTAATAGTGTAGAGCACGAAGGAGCAGAAAAAAACTGCTTGTTTCCCAAAAGTGGAGGAGACAGATGTAATACGTTGTAAGCCAACTGGCTCCTTTCTCTCTCTCACACACAGTCACAATGTCACCTTAAATGGCAAATTAAAAAGTGTCCCCGAGCTGTTCTCCTTATATTCTTCTCTCTTTATTGCACAGCAGTACGTCTCAAGCTTTGCTTTTGCTTCCTTGTTCGATGTCAAACTTGACTTTTCGAAGAATCCTCTTCTATACTATATTTTCTTTCTTTCACCTCACCAACAAAAAAAATTGTGTGAGAGAAATTTTATGTGTGTGTTTATATACCAAAAATGTATATGTTTTGTATACCGTCGTCGTTTTTTTTTCTTTAAAAAAACTCAGCAAACGCAAGTTTGTATCGTGTAGGATTTATAGCTCTGGACTGATGTCACGAAAACCTTCAGTTCTTATTCAAGACAACACTGGAAAAAGCACAAAACAGTAAAAAGCCGGTTGAGTTTTTGGAAGAGAAAGCTTTCTCTCTACTTTATTTTTTGTTGCTTCCCTCAAAACTGAGTTGGGAGAGTGTGTATACGAATGTTTCAGTTGTTAGCTGTGAGATGTTGCCTCTACAAAGAAAGCATTTATACTACTGCCTCTTTCCTTGTTACTTTCACTTTTGTATATAATGCTCCATGCATCCACTTCCTTTCACGTTGCGTTATATATCCTACGTTGTGCAATGTGAGGAAACAGAATGGTTAGACAGGCTTAGAGTCGTCGACGAGAGTTTCCTTTCTTCCCAACTTTTTTTCTTCTCTGTTTTAGCAGGAGGAGCAGCAGCAGGAAGTCTGTCTTTCAAGATCACCACTGTACTTCGTCTCCCTCTTTGTACTTTCTCTCTGCCACAGATACACTGACAAGAAAGAGAGAGCAAGAGCGAGTGAAAAAAATATCTGATGTACTCACTGGATCTCTAGCGGTTTGGAATCAGTCCAAAAATATATTTCTCTTTGGTTGAAAAATAATCAGCCGACCTTATCCGCTCTCTTACTTGCTTCAAACCAGCTGAAAATGCTTTCAGACAGTAAGACAGCTTAGTAGAAAATGTAAGGGGAAGAAGGCGAACGTCGTAATGTTGCTTTTGGATTGAGGATGAAAATAAAAACGTATGGGCAACAAATTACCTGCATTCACTAGAGAAAATTTCCGCTTTACGTCAAGTGCCGTTAATTGCACCACAATATATATAATATGTAATATGTTCCTCCGATTCACGTTTAATTAAATGGCTCAACTTGGCTTCACAATAATTTGTTTAGCGCATTTAACTGGATAGGATAATGATGAGATGCGATATATGATGCAATGATGCAGTATTCCAAAGTAGGATCAAAAGGAGATGAGATGAAATGCTCTTGTAAAACAAAACCGAGTCAGCATGTGCTGTGTGAAACAACCGTTCTCGCTGCGTTGCAAACACCAACTGCTTCTAAAAGCGAGTGGTCGGGGAGCTCTTCTAGCTAGTTCAGTTCTTCCTTTCCTTTGCTTCTTTGCTAGCCCTCTTGACGACATACAATAATATGGCCTAGCATAATATAGCATAACATAACATAACCCGTTCAACAACATATAGGAAACAAACGAGCTTGATCAAAACTTCTTATATAAAAGATGGAGCAAGCAAAAGGATTTAATATGCCCACATGACATATGTACAAAGGGCTAATAGGATAGGAACAGCGTAAGAATAACGCGCTTGTGAGAATATATATGTATATGTAGTATGTGCACTAGTGCATTATCATCATAGGTATCATGAGCAGAGAAAAACGAAGCGTAAGTAAAATGTAAAAAGGCTTGAAGCGATATGCTCTGTCTTCCGAATACATTTTTGCTATCCTTTTTTCTGCAGGGAAAAGGGTTATATGTACACACCATTTTTCGTATGAAATCGTTTGTTCATTGTAATTAGCATTCGCATGAATCTAATCTAATGTACCTGACTGACTGCTTGCTTGTTTTACGTTACAAATGCACTCATTAGCATCCACTATTTCCTTCCATTAGCGTCAGGGATATAAGATGATGCTGACAATCAGAAGGGAGTCTAATCGAAAGATATATATTTTACGTATGTTCAATTTCTTCGACAAGGTTAGCTAGTCTTCTACATATACCTAAAAATTGTGTTGCAACTGGTAAGGAGTAATGTTTGGGAAAATTTTCTTCGTCTTTCGTCGAGACGCTCAAATGGGAATGTTAAAATTTGACATCTGTGACCCTAATCCCAAACCTACTATATAACTTGTGTATTGGACGACTGCATTTGCAAAAAAAATATATGTATACTGGTAGAGAGAGCATGCACTATGCACTGCACATATTCATTCATTTATAATGCATGTTTGCCATACATTCGTCTTTATAAAAAGAACAAGACTCGATTTATACTCTTGCCTAAGCGCCTGGTTTATGTTGAAAGTATAAATCATAAACAATGAAACCATATGCATATTTAATTATGACATATTTTGTGTTAAAATTGGCAATGTTGTTGAAACATGGGACCGGACCCCCATAAATAATTTTAAGTGAAGAGTTCCATTGGATTTGACTTTTATGTCCGATTTGTCAAAAACTACAAACTAAGTGGGAATGAAATATGTATGGAACGGAATGGCTTAATTCTGGTAAAAGAGTTGAGGACATACTTAATCCTATGAAAACCAAAAGTCAAAAAGCTTCGAGGTCATATCTTTGCGCATTTTATCCATAAAGTCCTGTCTTTTTCTGCATGTCTAGAAGGGTTGTTTTAATTAAGCCAAAGCGAAACCGTCAGATTTGCATTAGAAGTATAACAAGAAAAGCTCATTAATATTCCACCTTTTTAGTGATGACAGCCCAAATAGGTAACTGGAATGCTTGCAGTCTGGAAACCTGCAAACCAGCGATATCATTTCACTCTTATTGTTTCACACTTTTTCTCTTGAGAACTAGACGGGCTCCAATGAGATGTACATTAATTATGGTCAAGTTACCCACGCTGTTTCTATCGTCTCTGGTATAAGAAACAAAAAAACCTTGAGTTTGAGAGTCTGTGTAGTAGCACTTGGTATATTTCGTTCGTTTATGTTATGACATGATTTTAATTTCAACGTAAAGATTTATATGTACTTGGGGAAAATCTACCACGACTTTGCAAGAAAGTAATTATTATATAGACTGCAATCTAAAAACAAGAAATTGGGATGCAACATATGAGATAGATGCCATTTTGATGTTCATTATAATATAAAATTATGCAATGCACAAATTGCAAAATGCAACAACAAATCCAGTTTTTACAATCGTTTACAATCTTTTTGGTGCTGTTATTTTCTCCATGTTTCAACCATCAAAATCGTATGCAAGACAAATATACAATACGGCATATACTCAATAGTAAGAAAATGTGGTAGCATGAAATATATGACTTATACTCTAGAAGCTATCATAAAAAATATGGAATAATTGGGAATCATGCAATAGGGTAACGTAAGAACTTTCACTAAAGATAATTATTACTTGCAGAATAATGATTAATGATATTTTACTGAAACAGTTCTAGGTCTTAACCTTGATCTTGGCCTGATGAATATGCAAAAGATGATAAGAAATATAAGGAAAGACCAGTAAAGCATACATATAAAACTGGTATTTATTTCTTAAACTTCACCATACATTTAAAATACGGTTCGCTATAGCTTACATTTGGAATTAAAATAACAATTCAACTTAAATTGAATAAATCCATAGATTATGCCAACAGGAATTTTGTCCTTCATGAATATTTCCGTAGTATCATCTGTGATTCATCATTACATCCTATCGTACGAAGTATACCAGCTATTTCAGGAATAGCCATCCTGCAAATTGTCAAATTAAACTGTTTGAGTAAATATTCACTTACATATTATAATAAAAAATAATATGCTGATTTGATGATTTATCCCACCTGTTTGAAGCTATTGTACAATCTGCCGATTGTACAATAGAAACCAGACATCTACTTAATTGCAATAAGCCGTTTGGTGGCGGACTATCTCCGTCTTTGGAAAACCAGGCTCGTGGAAGCACATTTACAACCTGGAAGATGACAAAACGTAATGCATATTACAAATATTACTTATGGTCCAGTTCTGTCTTCTACAAAACTATTAAACCTATTTGTATATTTAAAGGTTAAAAGTAGTTAACATACCCCTTTGGCTTTTTCAGAGCTTTCACTAAGGTCGCCAGCAGTACGTATGCCGAGTAAAATATACCTTGTCAATAAGGCATCTAACGCTAATGTTTGTAAAGGTCGGTCACATATTAAACCCTGCCATTTCGACATATTATCAAGAAGCTTGACACTAGACCAAAATTGTCTGGAAGCATAAACACTAGCTGACGAAAATACATTTGACATCACACTGAAAGAAAGAAACAGAATTATTACGATTGCAATATTGATTCAATATTAAATAATAAATCGAAATAGAATAAAATTNAGAATTATTACGATTGCAATATTGATTCAATATTAAATAATAAATCGAAATAGAATAAAAGTATGCTAATTCAAACAAGTGCTTACGGTTTAGGAAAAATAGGGATAAAAACATCTGTGTCTACTGCATTCTTAAACTTCGATATAACTGTAGTTAAAATAGAGTGCATATGTTTGCTACTTGCTCCTGCAGTCCACTCGTCAATTATCTTGTACAAGACATTAACAAGACTTCTTGTTTGTCGATCAGACATAGGTTCCCACCGCGCTTCAATGACGCCTGAACATAAGAAAAAGTTAATTATAAATCACTTTAGTCATTGAAATCAATATGAATCTGGAATGCTTCACTATAATTTTCACTAACGATTTATATACGGTAGAAGCACTTTTTCGGCAACCGAAGGTATTAATCGACTATCCGGATCTGTAGACAAAGATTCTAAGGTTTCCTTCTTATGACATCCAAACGTCATTAATGATTTAATCCACGGAAATTTAAGCATATCAAAACTATCCTGTATGGACCATAGAAAATATATATTTAAAAATCTAGCAGCCTTAAATTAATAGCATGAGTAATTCAAAACTAAAAATACAATATAACTGTACCGATAATGGATCCCATGATAAAAGTTGTACTCTGATGAGTGGTGCAAGACATTTGGGAACACACATGTACGCATATGATTCTTTATATGCATCCATATCTGAATCCCTCCATTCTTCAAACCGTTCTAAAAGACCAGTTATTGTTGCAAAATCCTCATTTACGTCTTCAAATATTAGCGACGCTTCGTTTATAATTGCTTCTGAAAATGGTAAAATAGTATTCAATTTTTTAAGTGTTAAGCAAAACCGAAAAAAATACATTCAAAAACATTTTAGTACCTCGTTGTGATCGATATGCACTGATTTCAAATTCAGTCTCTTCATCATCAGAGCTTAAACCATCTTTGTGAGTTTTGCTTAAACCGCTTTTTTCTCTAGTCGTTTTTCTTCGTGTTCTTCTTCCCTCACGTTCTGCCACCCGTCTCGACCTCGAATCCCCTCCTGACGGAGGAGGAACGTTAATTGGATTTCCACCCATAATGTTTAAAGTAGTATCAACTTCTTCTTTTTGATCTTTTACATCTTGTCTCCTTCGCTCCGCCAATCTTTCTCTCCTAGCTTTCATAAGTTCAAGTAAACGCTTCTCTAGGCTTTCAATTTCCGGCACCTGCAAACAAAATTCCAGATTATTTCTGTTCCCAAACATGGCAAAAGCTATATTTCGCTTAACTGAAAGTGGATGCACTTTAGATTGACTCAGTACATCTTTACAAGCAGAAAAGCAATAACAATGTTATATGAGAGCAGGGCAGTCCTCACCATCCGTGCATCCACTCACAGATATAAGCGGACAGGTTATAAAGTTATGATAATTAAAGGGAACCAGGCCAAAAAGGGAAAAGGTTGGAGCATTAGGTAAAATCAACAATAAACTGAGGAGTACAATGGTCTAAAGAGTTTTCTACAACTACCACGAAAACCTATCTTGCCAATTAGATTTACGGTATGACAGTAATAAGAGCGCATATGAGAATGAGATGCTATACGCCAATGAATTAGTGAAGGATGGAGGATGACACGACTGGCCATCATATGTACCTTACAACGCAGACAGTCTACCAAGTCAGTGACATACCCTCGAAGATTTTGATATAAGATGAATCGCGAGCTCAGGTTGGGCTTTGCTTCACTCGCTTCCTTCAGCTCCTTTTCTGCTAGCTGCAGGTCAGCAGTTAGACGACTCAATTCGCCCGCATTTCGATCCCGTGATAGCTTCAATTTCTCAAGCCTACTCATAATGAAGATGGAACCAAAAACATTAATTAATATGAACACAGATTATGAATAGAATATTTAACTGAGTTCGACTTCCTGACTCGACCGCTAGTCTCATTCAAGCTGATCCTGAATTCAGACCAGCTTCGGAAAACATTCATCAGTAGTCAATCAAGTGAATAACACCATACCTGCCGGTTAATTCCTGTAAAATCATCTCCGGGCTAAGTTGTTTAGCTATCCCATTCGTCCGTTGTGAAGCAGATAAATCTTTTTCACTACGGATTACATTTTGATATACACTATTTGACGAGGTAGACGACTGATTTGAAGGAGGAAAGAGTGAAAATGCTTCGTATCCGCCTGAGCTATCCTGATAATTATTCATAAAATTGGAGTCATTATTATAATGAGACTGTTGATAAACGTCCTTTGCAACATTCTGCATCTGAAAGTAAAAATAAAATAAATTAAATGTCACTAAAAAAGAAAAATACGAATAAATCATAATCCTACACATGAGTACGAGCATACTTTATTTCTAGACACTGCTTTCCTAATTTGATTTTTCTCCCACTCTTCAATTTCTGGATCAGACTCGCCAGCAGACATTCGGTCTCTTTCTTCATCTCGGGCAGCATTGAAAGCTTCCCGTCGTTTTTCTCTGTCAATCCTTGCGGCATTGGTAGCGGTTGAAAAATCTATTCTGTCTTCATCCTCGCTTTGGTCGTTATCATCTTCTCGAACTAGTCGTGATTTATCTTCCCGCAACCTACGTAAAAATTTAAAATGCGTTTACGAATCATGACATGACACTAAAAGGAAGAGCAAAAAATACAATATAAATGTATTGTGTGAAGAGTCTCTTCTGTCCAAAAGAATACAAACCTTGTAACGCTTTCAACTGGAACAAATTCTGCACCTCCCATCTGCCTCGCCATTTGCTTCCTTTTTCTGGCTTCATGAATCAGCTTTGCATCCGGAATTTGACCCTGTTGTAACACTCTTCTCAACTCCTCCTGTATAGCAGAAGTAGTTGGTCTCCTAAACCTAACATTTTCATCCTCCTCTTCATCCGATGACTCCATATCCACAGCTTCTGCTTCTCTCCCATTCAATATTCGAAGTTCTGGAGACTCTCTCCCCTTTTTTGTGTTAGAATTAGTAATTTTTATGTCCTCTGTGAAAGTTTCAATTTGAAATTTGGTCTTTTGATATTCTTCAGAATTTGCAGGAACTCCACCCTCCCTATCCTTACTCCCTTTCCCACCACTTTTAACCTCCTTCTTTTCTCTATCCCTCTGTTTCATCAATCTTCTTGACACCGACGACTTCTTCACTTTAAAAACTTCACCGTCATCCCCATCCAGTTCATCATCAAAACTAAGTAATGTGGCTGCCTTCTTGGAAGATTCTGAAGACGGAGCTAATTTCTCCTGCTTCAAACTTTTCCCTGAAGATGCGCTTTGTGATTGAGACCCATTTCCAGAAGAGATTGTACTTGACGAACTACTACTACTGGTGGTGACTTGGGGTTGTGCAACCACACTAACTATACTTGGCTCGTCATCCATATCTTCATCCTCCTCATCATTCCCAATCATTACCAGACGAGGTCTGACGGGCTTTTTCGGGCGTCGAAATGTAATGGACATGGTGGTTGCTATCAATCACGAACTCCAAATGGTTGATTATGCTTTGAACTATAAAACCTGACTCTGAAAGCACAAATAATGACAAAACCAAAACGCATTTAAATCACAATCCAATTCAACTACACATTCAAAATTTGACACTCGACAATCAATTACACATTACATAAAAATGAAAAAGGACAGTTCCAATGATGAATGACTTATGACTTACAGATTCCAGCCGCAGGCGCAGACATACACCAAATATTTACTTGTACGGTTAACCGTTCAACTCCAAATATTCATTTTAACTATAGGTGATAATATGATAGGAAATTATCATGTTTGTCAAAAACCGATTGTGCCTGAGACTTGCTTAGTTTAAAACATTCAATATTATATGCTTGGACTCATACACTTTACTGTTACACTATCAACCATCAATTAATCTATCCTTACGCAAATTAGCAGCTGATGACTCCAATAAAGAACTTTTATCATTTGTATTTACATAAATCTAAATATTTTTTATCTTATGTATCCGCCACTTCAACAGACCTAAAAAGCACTAAACCCTAAAAACACTGACAGGCAACATGAAAGCTACAGACACACACAGAAAAAGTACCTGATGCATAAGCAGATACCTAAAAAAGACTAAATGCAAATTGCTCAATTTCTTGCCTGAAGGACGAAAAACACGGCGTTCAAAGAGTGCCTCTGTTTCTCATCTCACTTTATGGCAACTCACTATGTGATGCTACAGGGAAATATGCTTTGCACGCACCGCACCGGCTCAGCAGAAAGAAAAAATGTTTTCTTGGTATTGCCAAAGCGTTTCTCATTTTTCCTTTGTTCCACTTTGCATTTTTGTCTGATTGATCACTAATTTGTGTATTGTCTTCTTGCTGATGTTGATAGTTTTTTATGACTAAATGAAGGTCACACACGCTGTAGCAATAAATATTGTCGTAGAAATCCTCATTCAAGAAAAATAATTTGTTACGGAAAGTCATGATTTAATGTCATGCCTTTCTTACTTTCATTTTTTGTAGTTTGAAGCTTTGTACTCTTGTTATAATTATTGATAATACGAACACGAAAGAAATGAAATTTTTTTTGAAATTAACCAGCTAAGACAAACTAAATATATTAATTTTCGATCATCTTGGCTTGGCATTTGAAAGCACTGGAAGAAGCCTAAGAATTAGTGTTAGTGGAAGTACTGTATTGATGACGGCAACCCTAGTATGTCCTCCAAATATCCCACCTGACGCAGCAGCCGGAAGTGGTGACTCCAGCTTAAGTAATGGATTTGATGCAAGTGTTGATCTTGATCATGTCATACAACCTGGAAAGGAAGAGGATATTGATGACGAAAATGAGATTGAAATGGAGTTGGAGGAAAAGGCTCACTCATCCTCGGCTCATACTGATGACGAGATTGAAGAAGAAACAAAGGACGCCAGTATGTCCACCCAGAAAAAAGTTAGGATTCAATGCAACAACAACAATAATAATAATCCACCTGAGGTTGATATTGATATCCATATTGAGGATGCAAATAAAGTAGAAAATGAAGATGGTGGTAGTGCTCCTCCAAAACCTTTAAACTCCATATTAAAAGCTACATCTGCCCCACCTTTTGTTAACCGCTCACCCAGGTGGAGTGAGAGGGGAAGTTGGAAGGAGAGGGAATCATGTAATGATACCAGTGACTCTGATAATGAAAATAATAATCAGGAGTCCTACGCAAGCTATAAGATTGGGAGGAAAAATTTACTGAAGATTGAGAGACTAACAGATTCGTAAGTACTTGCACTGTGTCATTTAACACGAATTAAATTTTTTTAACTAGTTCTGCTTTCAAACAGGGATAGTCGAGGTCGTCAAAAAATGCGAAGTCGAGCCCTTTCACCTCCGTCAAGTTCAGATGAAGAAAATTTGCATATCGGGTAAATCTATGTATAACTAGCTTTTCTTTGCTTCTAATTCAAATTGATTTGCTGGCTCAAGACTTGAGGTAATGGATCGCGGTAGGTAATTTCTTAATTTCTCAAATACTTTTAGTTGGGTAGCGTACCCAATAGTATCGGCAGTACCAAACCGTAGAAGAAAAGGCAGATCTCGTCAGTAAGATATTTAGATACTACAAGCGAAAATATATAATTTTTCCAGCATCTTAATGATTAAAGCCTATGATTTGCATAACCATTTGCTATTGCTTTATTCTTATTTTTAGAAAACCCGTGTGCACTTGTGTAAACGCTATTAAAATCATCTTCTCACCAGTAACAAAAATATGTCTTTTATGTAGAACCAATAAGGTTGGAACTTCTCAAACTATGCTTAATCATGGTCCAGGAGTTGTTGGAAACGGACTCGTGGGAGGTTAATATCAAGGTTGCCCACCCTAGGAACTCGAGAAGTTATCTATTAAATATTCATTATTCCATTACTTAAACATTTTTTAAGATGGATAGTAGCATGATTGATTTTGATTACAACTAATTACACACAAACCAATAAAAGTGAGCAAGGTTCGAAGCAAGACTTGGGTATTTTTGTAAATTTATTGTTTCGCGTTTGGAAAATTCATAAATGGACAGCGTCGTCAGTAAGTTCAAAGTAACAAGGGGTATATTCAACATAAGTTCATAGTAATAGTTTATAAAAATATTCCATAATTAAATTAAAACGTTCTACATTTCACACGTAGTAAATTCATGGGTTGAAAAGAGTATTACAGTGTCAACAAGACGCAAGAACAATCACAAGTTAGGTATTTAGGTATCGGTATCTTATCATTATCAAAACTTCAAAAGAGATAAGTACTACGACTCATTGTGAGTGAAAATCTTCTCCATCCTCTATTGGAGCCACTGCAGCCTGAGCTGCTGGAAGGGCTGCGGGTTGAGCTTGTGAATGTTCAATCGATTGATTATCTTCATATAAACTTAACTCATGTGAAATGCTCCGTGGAACAATACGGTTCATCTGGACCCTATTCGCTCGAGATAGCCCAGTAACATTTACAGAAGGTTGCTTTCCGAACGATAAAGGTGACTCAACAAGGGAACCTTTGCAGTTTTTGGGAGGTTTGTAATCGGTATCAATACGGACAAGAACGTCAATTCCACCCTTGTACATGAAGTTCTTGAGATTCGCATCCAAGAAAATGAGACATTGCCCGGTCTGAAGAACTTGATCTGGTGGAGTGCGAATGGGGTGAACAGTTCCTACATACTTTAATTCAGTCTTCATTTTCTTATTCCACATCATGATTTGAGCAGACAAACGTTTTGCAGACTTCCACTGGTGCCAACGCTCCCACCCAAATCCACCAATAGGTCTGCTGAGTTTCGAGGAAGCAGAAGAAGTCATTACCGTGGCAGTGGATCCAAGTGGGCTCCCATACTGAAAATCTCGGACCTGTTTTGTAAATAATTGAATAAGAATGATAAAACCGTATAAATTAAATGTATTATATCGAATGCATGAAAACCAGAGATGAAATCCTTACCATCGTTGGCTCTAGGTCCAAACAACTCCTCGTCTTCAATTTCAAAGCCAGTGCTGCACTCGTATGCATTTTGAGATTCAATTTTCTCAACATTTCTTAAATGGTCCAAGTACATGTCATAAGGAATTTCTTTATCACATTCTCGACACTGCAATGGTCTTAAATATATGATAAAACATAGTTATTAATTAGATTCAATTTTCTCCACATTTCTTAAATGGTCCAAGTACATGTCATAAGGAATTTCTTTATCACATTCTCGACACTGCAATGGTCTTAAATATATGATAAAACATAGTTATTAATAGTTTTTATAATGCTCTACTCGTTATTACTAAATCTTATGTTTTCTTTTATGGATACAATATATTCAACATAGTAAGTAAATATATGAATGAATACAAATCACAACACGAACCTAAAATTACAAGTCAAATGATGAGCCGATAGTTCTCTTCCAGGTAAAATTACCCCACAGCCGCTGTCTTTAAACTTACAACTTAAAAGGCACTTGTCCAGAAAGTTTTCCGCGAATAAGTTTCTAATCGTTGTGAATCTTCCTCTGCATGATGGGCAACTTATGAGGTTTTCCTTGCAAAAATTACAAACTGAATGACCACTGCTGCATAAAGTTATAGGGGGGAGTATAACATCGTAACATACAGGGCACTCCAGTAATTTTCGTATGTCTGTAGCCTCCGCATTAATTTTTATGGCATTTAGATCCGGATCAACTGGGATTTCCAAATCACTTAAAGAATCTTCCATCATGGTCGTTTCTGCCATTGCCCCTGCTGTCGAATTTCGCAAACCCGTCCTAGTTGTATCATCTCCATCTCCAGCTTGGGTGTTATCTTGCAGCATATTCGATTCATTGTACATTTTCTTCCAGCTCGAACGGGGCTAAAGTATCACTGGTCGTACGGTCCATATTAAGATTCTCTAAAAGTTCTAAATGCGAAATATTGTGTCTTCTGCAGTGCATTCGCAAAAGTGCTGCTAGTAGCTGTTTCCAACGATGTTCTGCAAGTGGGGTGGGATAATTAGTGCGAAGCATTTTGCTAGTTTTACAACGGTTTAGAGTTCAGAGGAAAGTATATTAAATTGTTTTTAATAAAGTTAATTATACTTTAATCAACAAAAGCAGTCTTGCTCTTCTCAGTGATTCACTTGGAATGGATCCAGCTTTGACAAAAGGGATATAAACGTCGTATTATCGGCTGTTGACGCTTGTCTGGAATTCTCGTAAATTAGAGCGTGATGTGTTGTATTATATGTATTTGTTTCGTATTTGAATAAGTTTTATTTCATAGATTATGTATTAGAAAGTAGCACTAGGATATCACTATCATCACGGGACTGGAGATTGTTGTCGATTTCGAAATGTAATGCGCTCATTTTAGCTTTATTCGTATATTCATACATAATTTCGATTCAACTAAATATGGAATGGATTACGATTGGAAACTAGTATTGGTTTGAAGTTACTATGACATGTCGTAATCGTATACGGAATTGCAACATCTATGCGAAACGAAGGCATGCCTACTTGTTTGGCATCTCTGATGCCTGTATGGGGCAGTATGGATCATGGGTTAGAATCAAGTCCTAATTGTAAGTCCTCTGGTTTGAATTGAATTTGCAACTCTCATAATAATCAATAATTCTTCGTACTTTTTAGTCTATGTGTTGTATAAAAAATGATGACGTAGAATGCAGTGGGAATCAATCATAGGTCATGAGTCATGAGCATGTGTATGGCTAAGTTTATGAAAAATCAATGAAAATAAAGTGAATTAACTACAGTATTTTATATGTTACAACAACGTTTTTAATGTTCATTTCATATATCCTGTTACTGTTCGCTTCGAAATACATAGTATACCGTCTATAATTTATCGGCATTATTTGAATATTCAGTACATTACATTTTTTCATGCTTTACAAGCACAAGTTCGTGATTTTCTACACAGTAGTACAGTTTCATATTATTTTTTGCTAACTTATATTTACAAGTCATCTATAATTATTATGTAAGTACCTTACTTCTACAACCTTAACTTGTGTAATACTTAGATTTATAACACTTTAACTTTAAGCATTACATCATCATGAACATGTGTACGTAAGGCATGGCTCAGGCAGTTGTAATGTGCAAACGTTAGAACAAGGGCTGAGTGAGTGTGACATTTGATAGAGTTGTTTTTTATCATCTTTACGCAGTACTTTGTTGATCAGTGGCAACAGTTATATAAAACTACTCTCCACTTCATTATGTACGCACGCACTGCTTACACTTTTTTTTTACCTAATATTGCTGAATCCATTACATGGTTTCAGTTTAAATATGGTAGAAACTCATTGGGAAGGAAGTCATCATTCTTTTTCTTAGAACTTGAAAACCGGGATCATTTTATGTTTGCCATTTTGCATATAGAACTTGTGTCTACCACAAGGTTTGAGGTAATTAATTAAATCGTAAGGAACACAAAGTTTGAAGGCGTTTTTGTGTATCTCTAGATGAAATAACACAAACTCATTAAAGACTTGCGGTCAATGCTGCCATGAAGCATGAAGAGGTAGCTATAGCTGGTTCTAAAATTGATTCTTTCTGAATTTCATGTTGATCAGATGCCAGCATCATTTTGTCTCATTGTCGCCTCATCTCGTGTGTCTAGAAGCCTATAGGTTTACTAGTCCAACCTCCAACGTGAGTTGACGCAATTATAAAATTTATTTTAATGATTAGGACAAATGATAAGCGTGACAAATACAGATGTTGAAGACATTTTCAATTCCAAAACGAAATGCAGATATCATGGCAGCATTTAAATTTCAACAATTTATCCAACCCGCTCCTCATTGTAGCAGTGAAGATTATAACTGAATAGGAATACAAGTCACGGAAATCGGAATGTTACGACCACAACCGTGAAGAAACAGTTCGTTGAAGTTAAGTCAAGCAAAAAAGTGGATCAAGTCATTTCAATACCCGTCATAATGTAGCATTTATAAATATGTATTAATAGTACAGAAGAATCTGAAGGTGTGTGAAAGTGTTCGCCACACGCAATGCAGAAAATCGAAATTAAACACCTGTCTTCGTAGCAGACGCCATTGCAAAACAGTCAAAATCAAGTAACATCGATTGAGCATAAATTATTATATTATTATAGAGATATATGTATTTAAGTATCTATGCAGTTTACAGTGATTAGAGTGAGAGAGAAAAAGAGAGGAGAGTAGTATACTTACTATTCTACCTTCGTAGGATTAGGAACAGTAAATTACTATTAGTTAATAATATGGAGCTGGTGACACTAGAACTCCATAAATGTGTAACACCGCATGTCCGAAATGATTTTGGAATGAAAATCGAAAACTGAAATTCAATAAGTTTGCCAGTCTAGCAAACCTGAGAAAAAACCCGTCTAAAATTCTTGACAATAAATGTCATTGCTTTTAAATCTTCACTGCCAGTATATATCTGTATCATTGCTTCATGGGCATTGCTATTCTTCTTGAAACAAAATAAAATGGCAATATAATTTCTGATATGTATCATTATCATATCATATTAAACGTTATCATGAAGTGGATCAAGTGTGCGATTTAACAAGTTGAAGAGAAACATAT
>JAANSM010001082.1:0-20920 GCA_036850725.1 Orchesella villosa | reverse complement strand
GGCAGGCGATTGGGTGCTTTGAAACTGAAATGTTTTATAGTAAATTTGTATAGACAATATATAACGCTAAAATCATAAAATTTATTTATTTATTTATTCTACATACAGCGCCCCGCCCTGGGTCATTATGCTGTATGGGATATCAATATCATTTACAAGTGAAGTTATTATATTATGTATTGTATTATTATTAGTAATTGATGTAGGTTATTGATATGTATAATACTTTATGAACACATTATTATTTTAAGCTTTAATTTTTTGTGGGTATATAAATCTAACATGTGTGATGTGGTAGTGGAATGGTTTAAGTTACTATTACATTGGTAAATACGTTGATCAGTCTTTATAAGTCTTACGAGTAGGTATGTATTATACTATACATGTATGTAAAATAGGCATACTACAACACTGTACGGCACAGAGAGGTAAGAAAAGTTGTAAGGTAAAGAAGTAGTTGTAGGAGAGAAAGGTAGGAAGTGGGTACGGAGATATTCTCAAGCTGCTTTTTATGGCATTTAAAGACAAGTGTCTGCTCAAGTATGAAATATACATACATTCTTTGCTAGGGCCATCTTCCGATATTTAAAGCCGGTTAGGGCTGCCTAGCTTGTTTCACATTCATACATGGTTGAAGGTAAGGAGAGGAAAAAGGGAAGGAGAAGTGGTGCTAGTATAGTGAGTTGCAACCTTCACAATGTGTATTAGTATTGGTACAGATATATATGGCTTATGGATTGTTTGTTTTTCAGTATGAAGTTATGTTGTGCTGGTGTCCATTCTGTGTGCTTTGACTGCAGGTTCATCGTCTCCAGAGTCGTCTGCTCTTTTCCTGATCTTGTCTTTCCGCTCTTGCTGCTGCTGTTTCGTTTGGTCCATTCTTGCATAGATGCCCTGGAACATATCAAAATCTTTAAGTAGCTTTGCTTTTTGTAAGGCTGCATGGACTTCGTTGTTGGAATTGAGTTGCACTCTGATGGGACGTATTCTTCCTTGTGTTGGTTTTCCAATTCTAGTGTCATGTGCACGTATGCGTAAAGTGTTGTTTGGTAGGAGAGTTTGCATTACACTACTCAGTACAGTATTTTCATTCTCGTTCTCCGGTATACCCATAATAACAATGTTATTCACTCTCTTTAGCCTGTCTTGTTGCTCCTGTATTTTGTCTTGTGCTGTAGCTATTACTTTTAGTTCGTTTCCTAATGCTTTGGTTTTTTCACTGCACTCTTTATACGATGAGTCTATTTTTGTTTCTAGTGCGGTGATACGTTGGTTGATTATTCTTTGTTCCTCTTGCATGGCAGTAAGTTTGTTTGAGATTTCTGCTGTGTTCTTTGCATTTTCTTTTTGTAGCTTCTCAAAAAGGTGATCTAAAGACTTGATGGGCATTGTTATGTAAATTTATGATAGAACTTAGGTCGAAAAGGTAATATTGGTAATAAATGATATTTTGATGAATAAGTATGGTTCTGAAACTCTATTCACTGATTAAAATTATTTCTAGCTATATTTCACTATTTTAAACTTAATATTGATGATCACAGTAACTATACCATCTTGTTCGTATAAAGTTTACTACCAATTTTATGGATTAAGTCGTCTTTTTAAAATTATTAAAAATATTCTTAGAGGAAATATAAAACACGTCTACACCACACCACACCACACATGATGAAGGTGAGTCCAGTTTGTTTGGAAATATTACGAGCATACCTTCATTAACATCTTCTGTGAAGACAACGGTCACGTTTTCAAGGACATTATCAGTTTTAATTTGACACACGTAGGTTCCTAAGATATCTTCACGCGATTTATTATTGCGAAACCTGAAGCCAAAAACTGGCACGTGTTCTACGTCAGAGTCCTTACTCCGCTCCAATTCCGTGTTGTTGTTAGTCTGCTTGTATAAGGTGACTTCAAGTTTTGGATTTGTTACTGGACAATAAATACCAATAGGGCTAGACACATTTTTGTCCAAAAACACTACGCGTTTTGATATTGTGTTAAAGGTGCGCTCTCCAGAAACGAAAAGATTCATTGAAGTGTTTTGAGAGCTAGATGATATGAAATTCTGACAAATATATTGCCCTGATTGGGATTCAAAGAGTTTCCAAAGAGTGAATTTGGCAACAAATTTGTTTTCACTTTCATTCCGGACATTCATGGAATTGATTCCTTCTCTTTTGTATTCAACCATATCTCCTAAAGTCACCTAAATTATTTGATGAAAATTTGTGTTAATAAACTTAAATAAAATATTTTTGATTAAATTTATTTTGGTAACTTTGAACGTACTTTTTTGTCTGCAATTACGTAGTACCACGTTATCGGGTAATCGGCAGTGCAGCTAATTTCTACCGGGCCTCCATGCAATCTCTTCTCAATGTGTAGTGAATCAGAAGGGTAGGTAACGTGATACTGATCGCCGTTATTATTCATAAAAAATTTAACTATAATTTCAGGTGGCTGAGTTACCTCGCTACTAACATAGGTAAACGAAAAAACGAGAAGAAATATTTTGAAAAACATTGTAGAAAAATAATATTGTTCTGTCTCTGAGTTTGTTTATCACCAATATCACAATCACAATTGAAAGGTTTGCTGAAAGTATGAGAATAATTGGTCACAAAAATAGGTCATTAGCAAAGATATAATGTCGCATTGACGCACATATATTTGATGGAATAAATTACATAAATATTTATTAATCTTACGTAGTAATGGGACCGTTTCGTGATGCTTTTCGTGATACTATAAAATGTAAAACCGACTAAAAATACTCGTAACATGAATAAATAAATAAATAATTCCACATTCCACAGCAGCGATAATGTCACATGTAATATGTTCTCGTGTGCAAAGACAAATGAGATAATTGATGCATATAATATATATGTTTCCACGAAACAAATGAAAATCTGCGACAACCGTCATTTGCTGCTGCAAGCAAAATATGCGTTTGGTGTTGTGAATGACCTCATTAACACCATGAAACGTATGCATATGCATGTGTGCTAATATTTATATGACAAATCAAATGATGATATCATATCGTGCATATTTTTATATGAAGCTGAGTTCCTTTTTGTTCAGAGGTTATACCTCAATAAAAACGAAAGTAAGAATCTGCAGCAAATTTGTTTACCTTGATATTTTTTGGGAAGTTTATGTTGTGGCAGTTTTATGCCATTGCATAATTTGTAATTTTGAGGTGATGTCGAAAACCAAACACTAACTTTAAATAATTAACGTTGACAATCCTTCATCCTTGCATTTAATCAACCAACTTTATTAATTCATAAAATGTCATAACGAAAAAAGAAGTAAAATTTTTCAGCCAATTTACATGTGCTCAACATATGCAAAAACAATGACAAAATAAAAGGCCCTGGGTTCATAAAATTATACGTCATAAAAAAAGTAACAGTACTGAAAACTATGAGTTAAGGCCTAAAACTAAAGCTACTTAGTAAAGCGTCGTGTACAATGACTGCACATACACCTTATTCCATTCCCTGTTCATTGTTAAATGAAGCGGATTATGATGAATAGGTTAGCTATAAAGTAGCTCGAAATAATTAAATGATGTTGGCTGTGTTTAAGAATACTGATTTCATTATAAATTAATAAAAGATAGGTATTTACATGCAATTGTGCTGAAAGTTAGTCGAGTATCTGTACTACACGTTTAAGCAAAAAAAATCAGTAAATTCAAAGTTAAAAAAGCACAAATAGTAAAAAAATTTGCACAGTATAGTACAAAGTGTCGGCCGACTTATCTACTGTTGACTATTTAAATGATCTCCGCTCCTTCTACACGATATGTGTTGCATCACCAGAGATGAAAATACATCTACTTACGATGTTTTAGACGACATCGTTCGAAAGAAATGCGTAGCCTGCCAGGATTACGAATTACGAATTACGAATTATCATATTCCAGGTCCGGATTGGGAGCATGGATTATACAATCCATAATCCGAATCCCATAATGTAATCCAGGATTTTAAACAACTCTGCTGGTTAATTTCTCATTCCATTAAAATATAATGCATCGATAGGAAGAATTCGAATGAATCGAAACCAAAAAAATCCAAAATGCATATTAATTTTTTATTAATATAATTAATACGTGTTTTTAATACATGTTTTTACCACACGCCACTCGGTTTTATGCATTAGCAATAACCTCACGTTGCCCTTACGTTAAAGCATAAAGCAACACCTTTGTTCACCAATTTTTAGCGCGTAGGATAAATTTGCCCGCTGTTCGTTGTCAAGGACCCGCTGTCAATTAGATTATTTAATGATTGGAAATTGATCGTGAAGGCGGATGAGGAGGGATGATTGCTGGTAAAATAATTAATCATAACAAACGGCTTGTCAGTATATTTATCATCAGTATCATTCACTATTGATGATTGAAGGTTGAAGGTTAATTGTCAGTTTAATTTGCTATTCATTTCAGGTACTCGACATTGATTTGTCGACGGTGATGGAGTGGAAATTGTCAATCATAAAGAATTGACAAAACTGTAATGAATAATTTACTCAAGTGCAATCAAGCCCAACTTCGAAGATTAGCATCTACCAGCTTATCGTGGTGCAGAACTGGAGCAGTAGTACCCTCTCGAAGGTTTGGTGTCGTTGGTCGAATAGAGCCGTTTGTGAAAAGGAGTAAACTTTCAAGCGGAATAGTGTGGAGTAGATTGGGCTCAGCTGGAAAGGATTTGGGATTGCTTCGTCACTTTTTAAGCAGCATGCCACCCTCAGGAGGAGGTGGAAATGGGGGTGCCGCCCTCACTGCAAAGATTAACTCGTTGATTAGCGAAAACACGGTTATCGTTTTTAGCAAAACAACTTGTCCATATTGCACAAAAGTAAGCTATCTAATAAAAAGGAAAGTTCTAAATCGCTTTAATTTGACTGAAAATCTATCTTGTTTTTACTTCCGCAGGTGAAAAATTTATTGACCGATCTCGACGTCCAATTCAAAGCCGTGGAACTGGATACAATGGCAGGCGATGAAGGAGCCAAGTGGCAAGAAGCTCTCCACGCCAAATCCGGGCAGCGCACTGTTCCCAACGTGTTCATCCGTGGTCAGCACATCGGCGGTTGTTCCGACGTCTACAAAGCCTTCGATGAAAACAAGCTCGTCTCTCTCATCAAAGGGGAGCCAGCCACTGGAGGAACTGGTGCAGGAGCCGGAGACGCTTATGATTATGATTTGGTCGTGATCGGTGGAGGTTCCGGTGGGCTCGCTGCCTCCAAAGCGGCTGCCAAATTAGGCAAGAAGGTAGCTGTTTGTGATTATGTCCAGCCAACGCCATCCGGAACTACTTGGGGGTTGGGAGGAACTTGTGTGAACGTGGGATGTATTCCCAAGAAGCTGATGCATCAAGCTGCCATCATTGGCCAGTGTATGGGAGATGCACCGAGTTTTGGATGGAAAATTCACGACTTACGTAAGTCTTTACTTTTTAAAAAAAGTCTTCCTCTTTTATCTTTGCTTTTACAATGAACAATAAAAAACTAATTCAAATTCAGCCTAACTTATTTATTTTGCTTGAAAAGCGCCTCATGACTGGCCTGTTCTTGTGGAAAACGTTCAAAACTACATCAAATCCTTGAATTTTGGCTACCGTTTGGCTTTGAGGGATGGTTCCGTCACCTACCTAAATGAATACGCTCGTTTCGTGGATAAAAACACTATTGAGGTATTTGATAGTAATGAAATAAAATTAAAGATAAATATTTATAGAGAGAGGAATTCAAAATTATTATATTATTTTTTATTCCAGACTACGAACAAGAAAGGACAAAAGAAGAGCATTTCTTCTAACAAGTTCATAATCGCCGTTGGAGGTCGTCCCCGCTACCCCAACATTCCTGGAGCGTCTGAGTATGCCATCACCTCTGATGACCTCTTCTCCTTGCCTTACCATCCTGGCAAGGTCCTTTGCATTGGCGCCTCCTACATTGCTTTGGAATGTGCAGGTTTTCTAGCTGGAATTGGGATCGATACTTCCGTCATGGTTCGTTCCATCCTGCTCCGAGGATTTGATCAGCAGATTGCAGGAATGATTGATGAGCACATGGAAAGCCATGGTGTTAAGTTCCATCGAGGATGGGTGCCCACAGAAATCAAGAAGGTGGGGGATGGTTCACCCCCTCAATTGGTCGTAGTTGCGAAGGAGAGCAATGGAGATAAGACGATGGAGGTGGCAGTGAATACAGTGCTTTTTGCTGTGGGGAGGGATCCTTGCACTAATACCTTGAATTTGGAGAATGTTGGCGTTAAAGTTAATGCTAAGTAAGGGGCAATTTGAGTCAAGAATCAGATTTTTACTTCTAATTCGGAGATTTGAACATTTTTAATTTAAAATTGCAGGTCGGGTGGGAAGATCTTGACGACAAGCAGCGATCAAACGACAACTCCAAACATTTATGCTATTGGTGATGTCGCCCTGGAACGTCCAGAACTGACGCCGGTGGCCATTCAAGCTGGAATTCTGTTGATTAAGGTGGAAATATAGATTGAAAACCAACAACTTCCAACTTCACATTAATACGAAGGACAAATATTATTGATTTGATGAATTTTCCATTTCTTTTCGAACAGCGTTTGTACGAAGGGGAAACAACCCTCACTGACTACACCAAAATCCCAACAACAGTTTTCACTCCGATGGAATACGGCTGTATTGGCTTGTCCGAAGAGGATTCTAAGTTGTGGTACGGAGACAATGTGGAAGTGTTCCACAACAATTTCCAACCTTTGGAGGCCGCTCTTTCAAAGCGAGATGAGAATAAGGCTTATTGCAAGCTTGTTTGTAACAAAGCGGATAATGTAAGGAAATATGTCGAATTTTTCTGTACTTTATGATTATTATTGAGGTTGATGATTTTACATTTTTTTCTTCTAAAACTAGAATCGCGTGGTAGGATTCCACTACCTTGGACCAAACGCTGGAGAAGTAACCCAAGGATTTGCAGTGGCTCTCAAGTTGGGTGCAACCAAAGCGGACTTTGATGCGACCATTGGGATCCATCCCACAACTGCTGAGACGTTGACTACCATGACCACTACCAAATCTTCTGGAGCTTCAGCCACCAAGTCGGGTTGCTGAGGTTAAAGATCGTGTTGATATTGAAGGAGTATCCTTTGGATAACTGCTTTAAATCAACACATACATTATTCTTCTGCCGCTGATGCTTTGTCGTAACGCACAAGAAGCTTTTCTTGTTTATGACGACGCCTTTCAAAACCCTATGACTGGGTGGGAGGTGTCTGATCCTTTGTTATTGATAGAGTTTTAGTGAGTAGAGGCCGCGTAGTTCTCAACATTTTGTCACGCTATAACACTTTTGTACATTTTAAATAGATGCCTGATTGCATATATTGTGTGATTTGGGGTTTCTTTCATACTATCCAAAATTCATGAAGTCTTTAGTTAGCGCTATGTATACTTGTCTTTACTAATGAATGAAATATGTAATAAAATAATTAAAATGGCTAATATTTTGAATAATTCATGAAATAATAATACATAATATGAATACTACTTTTATTGGGAGTTCCAATTTGGAACCTAAAACATTTCATGTTTTGGTAAGGTGGAAGGAAATTTGCCATTTGGCAGAAACTTCTAAGGACAAAAGCATAATGTTTCACGACGAGTTGTTATGATATATCCTATTAATGTGAATGTATAGTTTGCGCAGCCAGTTACTCTTTAGTTTCTGACTTTAACTCCCAAAATCATAATTTACTTCTACCTTGTGAAAAGGTCATTAATGCCTGTTAAAATACTAAATTACAGTGCTATCGCTAAACTATAATTATTGAAATGATAATTTTAGTCAGTTGTCGGGAGAGTTCAATGTGCATCACATCATTTGCGTTTACCAGTCGGTTGTCGGTAACATTAAGTTGCATTCGGTTTCGCATCGGGGGTCGGGTATACTAATGTATTTGATGCGTGGTGCTCGGGGGTTGGTTGTTCACGCTGTTGGCTGTTGTGTTGCTGTGTGCTGGAGGGTGCAAAATTATATACTGTAGGGTAAACAAGTTTCGTCTTAAGTGCACTTACAACTTACGTCATTCATTCATTTATTCATTCACTCATTCCGACAAGAAATAAATATTTCGATTTTCGTTAATTACGTGATCAAGTTGATTAGAGTTGGGAAGACTGCCAACTGCTTTCATTCGTTAGACATTGGACATCAGATCAATCGGATCTCTGCAACTTAAAGTCATACGTTTAATATTTGATTTAACATTTTAAGACTGACCAGTTACGTTACACAAAAAATGACAAACAATTAAACATCAACACAAACTCAATTAAAATTTGAAAAAAAAACAGCACTGTCATATGTCATCTGTTGGTTGATCAAGTGTCAAGTCGCAACTGATGTTTGGTTTGAAAATTCCAAATTCCTATCACTGACACTGATGACCCCTCAATTGGAACAAGTAAGTATTTTTTAACTGACTTGACTGTTTACTGTCAACTGTCAAATGATGCCGACCAAATTATGAATTATCAATGTACAATGTCAATTATATAATTATACAAAACATACACTACAAACTGTATACAGTATACTGTACAAATCATATGTTGTATCATACATACAACTTGTATTTACAATGTTGAATGTTGAATGTATGAACAATAAATGCATCAACATTCAACTTAAATCATAACTGTTTTGTGATTGCTCAACAGTGAACAGCTGATGATTGATGATTGACTTTTGACTTTAGCCCCAAGCCACCACCAGCCAGTTAAACCGACGCCTTCTTCATCCTTCAACCCGACACCCGAAGCCTCATACACACCATAACCAATAACTGATAACTATAATCCTCAGGTCGATGGAAGGTGACAAGTGGAAGGTGGTCGATTCGACAGAAGGAAACTCAGATGACGATAAACACACCATGGAGCTCCAATTAAGGAGCTCAGATCCTCAAGAATATTTAGAACTCAACACCCAGTTTGCTGCCATCATCGCAGAGGTGGAGATTTCCGATGCAGATTTCCTCCGTCTTACCACTCTGATGAAAAGGATATTGAACATTGTAAGACGGCAAAATTCAAAAATCACAATGGCAACTCTCTTCCGTCACAATTACTTGAAGGTACGTAACGCCGGCTCCAACCAACTCCTCGTCTACCTCAGCGGCTCCAACTATCGTCCTCTTTTTATGCTTGTACCAGAGCTAGAAAATCTTTTTAAAAACTCTTACGTGAAGCCTTTCCGAGGAAAAAAGAGTGTTCGAGACATCGAAGCAGGTGTTCCAGTCTTGGACATAGAAAGTGACCTCATTGTTGGAGTTGTTACTCACGGAGATTATCAAACTGAAGTCATTACTTGCCAACTGGCTAAGCACCTTCTAGATTTCGACCCCAGGGCCAAGTCTCTTATCAGTCTAGTTCACTATTGGGCCCGTCTCAACGACGTGACTCTATCCAAAAAGAAAGCCAAGCCGAAGACGCCTTCCAACATGCCTGACCCCGTCGCTTTGGAGTGGCTCTGTTTATTTTTCCTTGGACAAGAAAAAGTCATCCCAACTCTTCAAAAGCTTCGAAATCGAGCAAAAAGCCGGAAAGACGTAGTTATTATAGGACGCCCAGAATTCAACATTGATTTTCCCACTGACCCCGGATTCATTGAGGAGTGGAGATCAATGAAGTTAAAAAATATGCCAGTTCAAGATTCAAATGAGTACGTTCTGGAGGTCTTGCTTCTTGCCCACGGCTTCTTCAACTTTTGCAGCAAAAACAACTTTAAAGGGAAGGTCCTCAACACAATCAACGGGGAACTACTCCCTTTAATGGCTGCAATCGAAGAAGGTCTCATTGTTCCATCTCTGAATGCAGATAATTGTAAAGACAAAAGCTCATTTGAACTAATGAGAAAGAAAGCATTAGCGCTGGAGGCGGAGTTGGCTGGGGAAATTTATTTGAAGCAGCCCTTTCATTTCCAACGTTTTGAGATTAAACAGCTTAAATTTGAGAACGAAATCCTTCCCTTGATGGAGATGACAAGGAGGAAACTAAAGTTCTACTTGAAATGTCACCGCATGAAGAAAGAAGGAACTATGGTTGACGTGAAACTCAAGTCTTTGTTGGAAGCTAAAAGTGGAAGATTGGAGGTGGCCAATAGAATAATAAAACCTGTACGAAAATGCCCATCGTTTGAGGAAGAAGAAGCATTGACGGCGCCTAATGGTCAGCCCCAAAATGTAGCGAGTTATTCTCAACAAGATTCTCATCATAGCCAACTTTCTGCTCACGCCCAGTACGTCGCTATTCGCAAAGAGGTAGAGATTCCTGATCAAGAATTTCTCCAAGTTGTCGACTTGATGGGAAGGATCCAGAAGACTGCAAATAAACGCAATTCCCAAGTCAAATACACAACCATCTTCAGGCACAACTATTTGAAGCTCCGAAACGCTGGCTCCAACGACATTCTCATCTACATCAGCGAGTTTCAACATGAACCTTTGAACATGATCCTACCAGAACGGGAGGTTGAGAGGCTTTTCCAAGGCTCCATAATCCAACCGCTTCCTGAAACTAGCGAGGCGGCTAAAGAGAAAATTGAGATAGGGTTTCCCTACTTTGACAAGCTAAGTGGGTTGAAATTTGGCTTAGTAACTGATAAAGCTTATCAAGTTGAAGTTATAACTTGCCAATTAGCAAAATACCTCTTCAAATTCGACCCCAGAGCCAAGTCATTCATTACCTTGATCCATTTTTGGGCTGGGGAAAACAAGGTTACCTTATCCGACCCGCAGAATTGCCGTATTCCTGACCCCACCGCGTTGGAATGGCTTTGTTTGTTCTTTTTGGGAAGAGAAAATCTAGTTCCAACTTTGAAGAAACTTCGAACTCGGGCTGAAGGAAGGAAGAAGATATTTTTTGAGGGAAATAAGAAGTTCAACATCGCTTTTCCTAATGATATCCACTTCATTGGGGACTGGAAAGAAAAGAAGATGAAGAATATTGCTCCTCGAGGAAGCGATCAATATGTTGTCGATTTGCTGAAACTTGTCCAACGTTTCTTCGCATTTTGCTCTGGAAACGAATGGGAAGGAAATGTGCTTAATACTGAAGATGGGGGAGTCATTCCTTTGATATCAGCAATCGAAGAAGGTCTCATTGAACCAAATTTAGATGTCAACAAATGTAAGGACAAAACTCGATTTAGACTGTTGAGAATGAGAGCGCTGGCTTTGGAAAGGGAATTGCAAGGAGAACTCTATTTGATGCAGCCGTTCCTCAACAAAAGATTTGAGATTTGCCAGAAAAAGTTTGGGAACCAAGTTCGGCCACTGATGGAGAAGACGGGGAGGAAACTGAAAGCTTTCTTGGAAAGAGTCGAAGATGGTAATGGTGCGTTTCCAGAGGTTGACCTGAGGTCATTATTTCAACCTGAAAAATCTATAGAAAATGAATGCGAGAAAATCATTCGGGCATTGGTGCAGCAGAAGCTAAGAGAGAATGAGAAGACTGAGGATGATCTTCACCATCATCAAGTTTCTGGAATGCTACCGTTACCGAAGATTTGGAATGCAGATGACTATTCTCATGGTATCTCAGTGTCAGTATCAAATAATGGCGATGGAGCAACGTTATTGGATCATTTCAGAATGATAAGCGAAGAGGTTGTAATGCCAGACGACGAATGGGAAGCGACCACCGAGCTAATTCGTAAACTTTCCACTTTGTATGCATCAAATGGGTTTCCCAATTGTGAGCTCATTCCGATTCGGAACCGCTACTTGAAACTACAGCCGATGGACCCTGAGGCGATCTCTGTTTTCTTTCTTGATCATCCAGGTCGGATAGAAAAATCATTTTTTATATATTTATGCATTCATATTTTCATTTTCTAAAGTTTTATTGTTTTTGAAAAAATGACGTTTTTTTTGGTTTTGCACAGTTTTATATTCTGAGGATTTAGAAGGAGCACGTCGGTTTTCAAGTCCGGGAGGAGCATACGTTGAATATCAAATTTGGAGAGTTAATGGAAACGAGTGTTATTCACCGGAAATCAAACGATTGCTGCTCGCTTCCATCGAACCACTGCCAAATCCAGCGATTGGAACTCAGCTAGAAATACCATTGCTCTCTTTTGAACAGTTCCCGTTTTACCTTGCTACTCCTTCATTTCTTCCGGAGGCTCAGACTTTTAAAATGTTTGGATACTTGAGCACTTTTGATGCAAGAGTGAAGCCCTTGATGACTGCCATTTTTTACTGGGCAAAAGTAAACAAAATTCGGTTGGGAAATGAGGATCAATCACAATTTACCGTTGGAATAGCACCGGATCCCGCTTTGTTGGAATGGCTCGTTATTTTCTTCCTCTGTGTAAAGAAAATTCTTCCTCCGCCTTCCGAAATATCTGAAAGAAATGGTGATTCTTTTTCATTGCACTACGGTGATGTCGACATTGGAGTAAAGGTAGACCAGGAATATGCTCGGAAGTGGTGGAATCGTTACAAAGAAGTTGATGAGGAGCAACATGCTTTAAATGTTTTTGTGTTGGCTCAAGAATTCTTCAGTTTCTGGAATAAGTTTGGATTAAAAGCAGCAAATGAACCGATGATCATCGACTTGAAGAATGGAAGAAGCTTTGAGAAAAAGGAAGTCACTAAGAATTCGGATAACATTAGGCGTCTCAGCTGGGTGACAGGGATTTCTATTCATGACTTGAATCTGCTCAAATCGGAACCAGCAATTAGTCAAAGTTTTTACTCTCTAGACGAAAGGGTGACAATTATCCACCCGCTCTATGTCAAGTACGGATTCTCCTTTTGCTGGAAATCTTTTCTGTTTACCGTTTGTCCTAAGATGGGTGCTACTTCTCGAAGGTTGAATGAATTGCTCAATATTTACAAGACTAAAAATGGGAATCTGAAGCAGCTCAAAACTAACTGTGCTATCGAAACCATCTTTAAAGTTTGCGAATAATTAAGTTACTCAACTTAACATTGTTTAATTTTCATGATAGTGGTAATAATTTATTGTTTTACGATTTGTTTTTATGCGAATTATAACATTTACATATATATTTGACTAAAAATATAGTAAAGACGAGCCACACGAAAACCCATAGTTAAAAACAGTATTTTATTTACAATTCAAACCATTTAAACATAACAAAATCATAAAGAAATCACTTAAGATACAAATTATCTAGCTGAAGAATCATAACCCCAAAATTTTATTTCCACCAAACGAAACCCTTCGAGCAGCTTCCACATCCAAGTTCCCTCCCTTGTCACAGTGACCTTGTAAACCGGAAAATTTGACTGATTATCTGCCCGCTGATTCAAGGTCAATGTCTTCAACTTCGGACACAACTCAAAGCAATTCTGTAGATTAAAGAGAGACTCTAATTCCTTCCTAGTCAGCCGATTTTCTCGATAGCACTCATCCGAATACACTTCTGCGCTGAGTAGATGAAGAGATTCCAAGTTGGGAAACTTCTTGAGAAAAACTTGATGAATATGCGCCTGCCGAACTCTGTCTTGACGATCAAGTGCCCAAGGGAGAAATATATACAACTCTTCCACATTCGGATGCTCCACCAAGTTAACTGAAGCCCTGTCTTCCTCATTGATTAGATGATAATTCAAATAAAGACGGGTTAGGGTGCTTGAAAAGTTGTCCAGGAAGATTATTATATCGTTCAAAGTAACAACATCATCAGGACAACTGTCTACCCCATTGACTGCCAAGTGACGAAGTTGTTTGAGCTGCATTGGCTGCCGAAGAAAGAATTTGTTTGGACCACATATCTTCAGCTTGGTGAGACTTTGATAAGCGACTGAAGAGGAGGGTGGTAAGATCAGATTTTTAGAGGTTTGCCAAGGTATGTCGTACTGGGTCCTACATCCATCCATCTCCAAACTAATGAGCTTACTGGTGGTTAAACAGACGTTGACAAGCCACTGCAGCATATCCCAATCTGAGTTTGCGATGCCGACCAAACGTAGATATTGAAGGTTGGGTGGAGGTGGGACAGTCAAAACCTGCTGAGGCTCTCCTTTCTTCACTTTAGGAACATTTGAAATGTTGAGTGCTTTGAGATTCACTAACTCTTTGAACAAGAGATTCACCTTGGGTATGTCCAGCTGCAGACCGTCAATCCATAAGGAAGTGAGGTGGGTTCCGTACAGTTGCAGAAGAGGAAGCATTTCGATCTTGGTCGCTTTATTCGATTTCTTGTAAGCCTGCCATCCTTTCTGGTCGATGCAGAGTGACTTGGATGGGAATGGAATGATTGGGGACATTTTCGGAAATGGGGTATCCGGCAAAGTTCCAACAGGTCTGGGATCCCAGTTTGTCCAGTAAGAAAGGCAGAATTTTTCCAAGCTCCGGTTGGTTGCTGCATTCCATTTGCTGTTGACCAGTCGGCAGTTTAGAAGAGAAGGTCGGTCATCCAGGTTACCAATGATAGTTTCCAGCACCTGAACAAATGACAGAGAGAGATATATTCAACATTATCAATAATAATCAAATAATGAATGTCAAAAAATGTTGAATGCTGTGCACTGTGAGAATTGTAAAATAAATAGAGGTGAGAAGAAGTACATTACTGATTACCTCGACAGGGAAATCATTCAGACTACCAAATGACGATAAGCCCCTCATTCTTGCAAGTGCTTGTGCCTCCATTTTCTTTCGAGAGCTTCTAGTTACTCGAGTTGACTCCATATCGCGAATCTAAAAATGATAAATTAACGATAAACATTTAGCAAAGCATTCTAAAGTGAAACGTTATTACACATATTTTTGACTATCAACAATCCCCATCAACGATCAACAATCAATTGGTCAATAATTGACAATCAACAATGAATGATGAAATATATAATGTGCATGTGGTCCTGTTCTTATTATACTGTGTACTGTCAACTGTACACTCACATACCCCACTTTTGAGTTGTATCGGTTGTCCGTCGTTTTCTCCTGCTTGCTAATTGTTGCAGTCTTCGAATGTCGAAGTTATAAAGTTTCCAATTAAATATCAATTAGTGATAAGCCTCAATGAATGAATGCTCAATACACAGGGCAAATGTTACCGGACAGGTCAGAGCAGTGTCAGTCAGCACAACAGTAACCGTAGTCAATCATCGGTCGAGTTGCAGGAATATTTTTTAAATGGAATTCGTAGTTGCGCACTTTTAATTCTTTGGGTTTCGCTCTATGACCAACTATGAACTACGTCTAACATGCAAACATAAAAGGACTGGACAAAGAAAAATCCTATACTAATTACGATTAGCATACTAATTCAGTAACTAAATAATAATCAACATAAAAAAATTACAATTAATATTTCTTGTAAAATATTTCATTTACTATATTAACAATAACTGATAACATAACTTTACCACTGACAATCTTAAAATTGAAAATTCTGAAACACATGCTTTACAGATTGGACAATAAAATCTCGATTAAGTGTGTCAACAGTCAAATTCTGAATTCAATTAGTTATCAACTTTGAGCAAGTTGCTAAAAGATAATCTAGTAAGACAGTAATCCTCCTTGCTGCTTTTGTAATCTTCCAAGAACTTGTCCAATCTTCGATAAGTAACGCCCATTTTAGAACAAACTGTCAGTAACAAACTCGAACAGAAAGAGAATCCATACTTGATATGAAGTGGGTGCAGAATAGTCACTGCTTCCGAGCCTTTATAGAATCCTTCCTTGATGTTTGGCTCCGAATCAATCAGGTTTAAATCGAAAATAGAAATCCCCGTTGCCCAGCTCAGACCCCTGATGCTTTCCGAATTTTTACTAACTTCTGCTTTCTCAAAGTACCTTCCATTTTTAAAGTCGATGACCATCGGCTCAATCGCTGCTTTCAGTCCAAACTCGTTCCAAAAATTGAAAAATTCTTTGGCCAGAACAAAAACATGAAAAACATGTTGATCCTCATCTTCTTCTTTGTAACGATTGTACCATATCTGAGCAAGTTGGGGATCAACGTTTACTCCAATGTCGACACCATCGAATATCAGCCAGGTGTCAGCGTTTTCTCCAGATATTTTGCGGGGTCGAGGAACAATTTTCTTTTTACAAAGGAAGAAAATTACGAGCCATTCCAACAAAGCAGGATCTGGAGCCACCCCAACGGTAAACTGTGATTGATCCTCCTTTCCAAACCGAATATTATTTACTTTCGCCCAGTAAAAAACGACTATCATCAACGGCTTTACCCTTGAATCAAAGGTGCAAAGGTACTCCACCATTTTACAAGTCTGGACCTCAGGAAGGAAAGAAGGAGTAGCAAGGCGAAAAAGCTGATAGTCAAAAAATAGCAGAGGGGTCTCCAACCGAGTTCCAATCGCAGGACGTGGCGGTGGTTCGATAGAAGCGAGCAGTAGGTGCTTCGTTTCCGCTGAAAGCTCATAATTTTCTTCTATTCTGAAAACTTCATTTTGAATGCTTGTCCAGTTTGAGGTTAACACCCGAACCGCTCCTCCCGACTCTGCAGAATATAAACCTATAAATATCCAAGACAAAAACTCCATTCAGTTTTCATAACGCGAAGCTTTAGAAAAGAAAAGGCAAATGTATGGAATTTTGCTTATAAACCTGGATGATCGACAAAAAACATATTGTCTGTACGCTTATCCATCGGCTTCAGCTTCAGATAACGATTCCGAAAAAGGATCAGCTCGCAATTTGGAAACTCATGGGATGCAAAAAATTCCGTTAGCTTCTGCGCCAAATCACCTAGCATCTTCCATTCTTTTTCTGGAACTTCCGTCTCGCCAACTATTGCATAGAAATACTCTGTCAATGACAGACAATTTCTAAATGCTGATGATACTGAATCGAAATGAGGACCAGCGTTAACTTCAGTTTTACTCCGAAAGCCTTCAGAACTCCGACACTCCACTGCTGTAGGAATATTTATCTGTTTCTCCATAATCTCCATTACTCCACACTGAAACAATGACCTGACATCTGCCTCTGGAATATCGCCACCGCCTTCCATTTCCATTTTAACTTTCTTCAAATACACTCCAAGTTTCCTCCCAGTTTCCTCCATAAGTGGCCGCACGTAGGATTTGAATTTTTCTTGATGAATTTCAAAACGGCGATTCAAAAAGGGTTGCTTTAAGTAAATGTCTTTCATTTTTGCATCATCAAAACGTTCCAAATCAACAATCTCTTCGTCTATGGCAGCTGACACTGAAAGTAATCTTCCATCCTTCGTGTTAAGCACCCTCCCTCCAAAATCGGTTTTGCTGTAAAAATTGAAGAAGGAATAGGTGAGTTGCATCACATTCAAAACATATTCATTGCTCTTTTCGGAAGGTAGATTCTTGATATTCGCCGCCCGCCAGGTTCCAACGAACTTTAAATCTTTGGGAAATGAGACTTCAAATGGACGACCCTCAATTTGAACCCCATTTTTTCCTCTAGCCTGGATCCGAAGTTCTTGCAGAGTTGGAATAACATTCTTCTGGCTTAGAAAGAATACACAAAGCCATTCTAAAGGAGCTGGATCGAGAATGTTCAGGGTTTTCGAGATTCCTTTTCCCGTTTCTGCCAATTTGACATTGTTTTCGCGAGCCCAGAAATGGAGCAGGGTGAGCAGCGACCTGAGTCTTGGGTCAAATAATTGTAGATACTTCAAAAGTTGACAAGAAACTACTTCAGGTTGATGATTAGGGTGAGTAACTAGAGCGAATTGGAGACCAGTTTTTGTATCGATATATGGAGCACCTGCTTCTGTTGCCTTACTCTTGTGGTAACTAGGTTTCAGCTCAGATCCCTCAAAAATCTTGTCAACTTCCGACTGCTTCATGTACAAAGGACGATGATTAAGTTCACTCAAGTAAATCATGAGCTGGTTGGAGCTAGCGTTGCGTAATCTCAAGTAATTGTGCCGAAATATAGTGGCAAACTTGATTCGCGGATGAGAAGCTCCTGCAATTCTTAGAATTTTTCTTAACAATGTGGTAATAACAAGATATTCCTTCTCAGAAATTTCCACCTCGTCCCCAATCGAAGCAAACTGGTCGCAAAGTTGAAGTAGAGGCGTTTTCTCACCGGATTCATAGACTATGGGAATTTCTTCCTTTAAAATTCTCACTTTTCTCTTCAAGATTCCGTAACAGATCTCCTCCCTTTTACAATCAAACAATGTCTTCAGATCGACTTCAAATATCCAGTCATCCTCCGTTTTCTGCATATTCTCCAAGTAGAATTTCACTTTCTTAGCTACCAACTCCATCAATGGCCGGACGTGCTTTTCAAACTTTTCCTGAGAAACTTCAAATCTTCGGTTGAGAAAGGGCTGCATCAAGTACAATTCTTTTTCCAGCTCGGCTTCCAACGCCAACGCTTTCTGTCTCATGATTTCAAAGGAATATTTATCTTTACAATTGTCAGCACTTAGAGAAGGGTCGATAAGGCCTTCTTCGATTGCACAAATCGAAGGTAGTATTTCACCATCGGTTGTGTTGAGCACCTTCCCTTTCAAATCGTTGCTACTGCAAAAGCTGAAGAAACCATGGGCGAGCTTCAAAACATCCAGAACATATTGATTGTTTCCTTCTTGATCAGGAATATTCCTGATTTTTACATTTGCAGCTCTCCACTCCTCAAAGAACTCTTTATCTTTCGGAAAAGAAACAGATGAGAGTGGATTCCCTTCAAATATCACGTTTCTCTTTCCTTTAGCTTGATTTCGAAGTTCTTTTAAAGTTGGGATGATTTTTTCCTTTCCAAGGAAAAATAAACAGAGCCACTCCAAAGCCGCAGGGTCAGGCATATTTGAGGTCGTCTTCCGTGTCATCTTCGATTCTGAGAGGGTCACATTATTTTCACGAGCCCAGTAATGAACCAAGGTCAAAAGGGACTTTGCTCTGAGGTCGAATTTTATAAGATATTTTGCAAGCTGACACGATACAACTTCTGCATGATGATCTGAATGAGTAACGATCCCAACTAGGCGCTCGCTTTTTGTGTCCATAAATGGGAAGCCAGCTTCCACCTCATGGAGGCTTTTGGGTGGGCGCGGTTTTAGATGAGAACCTTGGAAAAGCTTCTGAATCTCGGGGTACTTCATACAAAGAGGTCGATATTGAGATTCACTGAGATACAAAAGGAGTTGATTTGAGCCACTGTTTCGTAATTTCAAATAATTGTGACGGAGGAATGTTGCTAATTGAACACGAGGATTGCATCGATATGCAATCTCTTGAACTTTTTTCCTCAGGTTGGTGAGAATGAGGGATTCTTCATTTGAAATCTCCACCTGTGAGCATATGTCAGCAAACTGGAGAGGCAGCTCAGGAATTTTAATGTGGTCAAGCTTCAATGAAATCGTTGTGTCTGGATGTTGGATTCTTTTCTCATTAATAGGAAGGTGATGTTCATAGCTCGATTCCATCTTATCTTGGTTGGGTTATTTGAATAGACCACTAAACACCTCTTGGCGTCCTCTTCTTGTGTCTTGAGACTTCTCTGTTCTCCTGTTGACTGTATGTCTGCTGCTGTAATAATTTACAAAGTAGAGTTGAAAGTGATCACTGATCCGTATTCAGTATTACAAAACATTACAGTGTACAGAAAAACATGATAAATAATGAATAAATTGCGTGTTTACTGCGCGTCATAAAATGTAAAAACTTACGTGTCACGTTGACTAGTCAGTGTAGTTGGTAGTTTATGTCAATAATCTAATGAATAGGATGAATGATGAATAAGGCTCCTTTTGTCATCAGTCACTTGTCCACACGTGACACGTCAACAGTTGAAAGTCAGCAAGCTGGAAGCAGGTCGCAGTAAACAGTAAACTTTTTTGTTTACTTGTCATTTATAATCAGAAATTTTGGATGATCAATGTTGGAACTATTAGCAAAAAACTATCATTAATCATTCATTCATTATCTGCGTCAACTAGCGAATAGAAAATTATTTAAGTTGGATTAGGATGTAGGATTAGTAATTAGTTAGTCATTAGTCTGGATTTGTGTGATTTTCAATTATATTACCTGAACAGGTGATGTGAGTGATATGCTGCTCAACTCAGGTAGGTTGCAACTTACAACTTGCAAGCCAATCACCATCACCAATCCAAAATGTAATGTTCAATTGTGCAAAGCAAAGGCATGGTCCATGGAACATTGAAGTATACTGTGAAGTGCATACCCCATTCATGCATGCATGACGCATGCACCCAAGCAAAAGATTTCATTGCTTTACTTTTCCGACTACCCTGCATATTTTGTACCTGTATCGATTCATTTTGCCGACTACCGACCGTTTGGGGGTTAATTTTGCCGACTGTGGAAGAACAGATTCCGGAAACTGCTGAGGTTGATGCGGGGCGAATTAAGAATGGTAAGTGGCCGAACTATAATGATATGATTGAATTGCAGATGCGATGTAATTTTGATGTTGTTATCAAAGGATTTTGTAACATGTTATCTTGTTATCATGTTTCATATTTTACGCGTATGTGAGAGTTAACAAAATGGGCAGAAGGACATGCACATGAAATTATATTAGATTGTATTATTTTTCTAAATTGAAGTTATATTTTTGGTCGGATTGAGATTAAAAAAATCAAAATTGAATATAGACTGCATTAAAATTTGGTGTGTTAGGAATTGATACACATTTTTAGCAGTATTTCATTTTAAATCGCATCATAAAAGTTCCCACCAGGTATGCTGAGGCATGGGCAGTTTTGTCGAGGAGAAAATTTCCTCGCCGCATTTTTTTTTTGAAATTTTCACTCCTTCGTTTTCCTCGTCACTGATTGGCTGACGAGTGAGAGAATGGGAATTAAGCCTTGATGTGATAGGCCCGGCTAATCTCGCGCTGGGGTTCGAGATGCGTTCGAAAGCATGCTACTTGCG
>JAANSM010001081.1:0-20923 GCA_036850725.1 Orchesella villosa | reverse complement strand
TAAAATATTTCAAAATTTCACACTGGAACTACCTTTTTTCTTATCCTTTAAGCAAATCCCCTTAAAGGGGGAGAGGCCCGATTTAAGTTGGTAAATCATTATTATATTCCATTAAATATGATCTCATAAATTCCCTAATTATATTGTAATAAATAAAACTTCAATAAAAAACTAAATAAAACTTATAACATTATCATAAAATTTGAAGCCAAGTTAAAGACTTTCATAAAATGATTTTTGTACCGACTTTGGCAACAGTCTAAACGGTGAAATGTTCACAATTAAGTTTCTGACACAACGGCTTAAAGATAATTAGTCCACGATTGTTGGTTATGTCTGCACTTTAATCGCCGTGAAGCTCTTAGTTTTTGGCTAATCTTGGCATTCCATATAACAGTTCAAAAGAAGCAAATTCAATTCAAAATGACCTCCAAAGCGATTTCACAGAAACAATGCCCTAGCTAAAACCTAACTGATCAAATCATTAAAATACATTTGTTCGTTAAAGATGCCCAGTCCTATTGTGTAATTAAATGCCTCACAGTACCCCACATGAACCGCTATATTCGACATTGTCCCAACGCTACATTGCATTGAGTGCTAATATCATTGTCAATCTATCATGTTTTGTTCATTGAATAGGCACTCAGCAGTCCAGTTCCATCATTCGTTCACTTGTTCCCAAACTGTTCCTTGATCGTTGATTTTTAAATTGTCAATTGTGGTAAACTACTTGTTTCCCCATTTATAATTGTGAAGCCCTGTCACCTGTTACCTTATCTCCGCAGCTACAATATTAAAGTTGTTCCCCTCATATTATATCAGTTGTTTGATTGTTTGGTGAGTAAACCCAGGTGCCAGGTTTAATTTCAATACTAAATAGTGGTAAGTCGTAAGTTGTAAGTGGTATGAAGGCACTTTCTACACGACTTTTGTCAATTAAGTGGTAGTGGTGAATCTAGAAATCAATAGTTAAGGTTTTTTTGCAAATGTTGTTCTGATTTTTAAATCAACAGACGACACGGGAAAATGTCTTATCTAATCAAAGAGAGAATGATGATGATGGCTAAATCGGATCTGGATCAAGGTGATTCTGTTACGTCAGCTGATTCAGTCGTCACAATTGAGGACAAGTTTGCACGAAAGACAGAAGGACGAATCGAAGAAGCCTTTACTTCATTTGAAGCTAAGAAGGAAAATGTGGAGGTTGCGGGTTATCATCATTTTCCAGCGGATAATGTAACAGAGGTAAAAGTGTCAACTAACCTAACTTATATTCCATCAAATGTCAAAGCTGAAGATTAAACAATGAGTGAATTTGTATTGAGTGGGATTGAAGCCAAAGATGTACGATTTCTTGTAAAACTTGAATAGGTGTGGCTTAACTTATTTGAGAAACTGGACGCGGAGGACAAGATAACTTTCTCCAAGACCTGCCAGGAATGGCATGATTGGGTGGCTATCAAGAGAACGTGTTTTCATTTCAGCGAGGTACATTTCCAGCTTTTCAATAACAATGTAACAATCTTATCGTTTAGATTAACCTCTGAAGCATATTTAAAATCAATAATATTTGAGAGTTGTATTTTGATCTACTCAAAATCACGTTCTTCTCCAGGTCGTTCCCGTTATGCTTGAGGAAATTACAGATATTCCAAAGATGGAGTTGCTGAGGTGTCGCACAATGTGCAAATCATTGACTCATGATTTTAATCGTGTTTATCAAGCTCACCCTTCCCATCTCCTCCTGGAAACTGAAAAGGACGGAGTTGAAGAGAATCAGATTATCAAACTTGATAACCATTTCACTTCCTCCAAGCAGATACAACGTTTCTTAGAGGAGATGCATTCTCATCATGGGAATCCGTTTCCTGGAAGGAGTATTATCCTAACATTTTACTTTCCCTATAAAGCAATACAAACAACGAGGGCCGACCGCTTGCGCCTTGTACGAGAGTATTATGAAAAGGCAATTGAGCTGCTTGAGATGTATGGCCTCCATCTTCACATGGCCATGTTCGAGTTAGGGCATGGTTCTTCGCTAGAGTTGGAACCCATGGAGACTTATAATTATTTTCGCCGCTGGTTGTTTCATGTGCCCAATTTGAAAATAAGCTAGTTGTAGCAGGGCACAATAACTGTCCCTTTTTGGACGAAGAACAAATGTTTTACAGACAGAACACGCTTCCGCAACTGCCTCACTTGGAGTTGGTTTCAATACATAAGATGTCTTATGCGATTTGGAATGGTGTGTTGGAATCATCTTGCGTACCTCTCAAGGTCAAACGGCTTTTGCTTGATCCACCAACTCGTATGCAACGTCTTCGAACTCCAGAAGCTGCTCACTTTCCTAACCTAGAGGCTTTTGAAGTAAGGATGTCCGGTGAATATTTGGAACAATTTTTGAACAACTTAAATGAAACTCCTATCCCGCCAGTAAGCACTGCTACCTTGTACTGTTTGGATGGTGAACAAGATTTTGAGAGGATTTTCAGACGTTTGGAGTCGTTCGCCGGGTCCTTGACTTACTTGAAACTACATGCAGAGTTTTCAGAAGAATCGTTAATAGATGCCATTGGAATTGATGTTAACCTCCCAAAACTGGAAAGATTGAAACTAATAGAGTATAATAGGCCACTCGACCCCTTTTGTAAGCTTTCAGCCTTGAAGGTTTTGACAATTATGTGTTACGAGTTTCAGCCGTGGGAAGAAAGCAGGGTGGATTTTTTTGGATTTGAGGTATCCATTTGGAAGCAGTTCCCCTCCCTCCAGGAATTTCATATTGAATCAACTTACCCCAACCGCATCTGTAAAACTTACCATCGTGACAAGTTACAACTTTCTCTGTCAGAGTGATTCATAATGTTCTGCAGTTGGATAGGGTGTAAGAAGTTCGTAATTTCTATCTATTACTGAGTAATGTTTTTCTTTTTACTCGTTCGTCGAGTGACCTGTTTATGGAAACAATGTTGTATGACATTATTATCATTGTCACTGAAATAAACCATTGAAATGCAAATGTCCATGAATATTTGTTTTGTATCCTTATAAAGAAAAATCTGTTATATAAAAAACAACGTAGTTCAGCAAGACTCACATAGCATATAAAATTACATCTGTAATAAAAATTACATGTGTAAAAAAATTATATATGTTGGGTTGGAAGTTTTAGTTATATAATAATTGATATGCATCCATGCAGTACGTAGAGTTTTAAGTAATCCAATAAATCTAATGAATTTCGCTAAAAGCACCCTTAAATTTCCATGAGTATATTGTACCCCATTCGATGCTCCAGAATCTGGTCACCTTACCAAGTTAGGCTTTGCAATTGTTGCCAGCTTTGCAATTGGCAACTAAAGCATTAGCAAGCAAGCAGCTAACCGATTTTTGAAAGGAATATTTACCGGGGACAACGGAATACTTTCAACGCTGGCAATGTTTAGAGCTGCTTCGCCTGAGGATCGCAAGGGTTTCACTGACCTTTTTAACAAGGTCAGTGAGTTCGAAACGGAAACGAAAAAACTGTTCATTGATGTTTAAGAACGGATAGCAATCAGCAAATTATTACAACCTTAAAAGAGAACAACTACGAATTACCAAACAATATGGTTACATTCAAAGAGCTTTTACTATTAGATCAATCCCTGATCGCTAACACTATTAGGCTCCTGTACGTTTCTACAACAACGTTTCTACAACGTGTACGCGATGCATTTTGAAGCATTACCAGACTGTCGATCAGGAAAAATAAGCCCAACATTTATCCCATTTATACTCTTGGCTGAGAAACTTCGCGATCTGGAATCAAGAATGCCAGCTAACAAAAACTTGGTAATACCTTCAGTTGAAGCTTAGCGATATTAAAAAGTAAATTTGGCCAATGTGTTTATGATTCCAGAGGTTAGTGACTGCACTGTTATATGTGTTTCATAATTTTTGATAAATATGTATATAAAAAATAAATGCTCTCTTGAATTCTGTGTTGTGAGTAAGAATTACCTATGGATTATAAAATAGCTGTAACCTAAATTTTCATTTATAGGTGGTCTCGTAAAAATTACAATCCTACTACGACAGAAGCAATCTACGTACAAGTTGTTTGAGTACAAGCCTTTGCAGTTTGCCTACCTTGAGTACACATGCTCCATGGAGACTACAACTACCTTAGTAATAAAGGATGGTATTTCGAATGACGGTTTTCCAAAAACAGAACTGGATATTAAATTTTGTGACTTGTCAACGGGTCTATGCCAACTGCCTATGGTTTCCAGACAAAATTCATACTGTTTATATTCTAATGAGTAGTCAGAATGGCAAATGCATTCGAATTTGTTACACTTTCAGTCTACTGACATAGACACATGGTCTATCTGTGATCAAAAGGTAGCCCTGCTGAATTAATTAGGGAAACTGCAAGTTTCAATGCACGAAACGAGCTATTCTAAACATCTCGAAAATCACGGACGACGTGTACATAGGAATCCATCTCCCTCAAAATGCAATCGAAATTATATGCCCTGGTGGAGAAACATTACGCCCTTCTAAAGCAGTGTCTATCGGCAGTACTCGATTATCGTTGGACTGCACAAGTTGCAAATTGTTCTGGAATAATCGGCTGGTGGCTTCATCATCAGATTTATTATGCAAGGAAGAAAGAAGACCAGCTATTGAAACCCTGCTTCCTATTCAGTTTTCAGACCTAAAGGTAAATATATTCTAGTGTCATTAAGTCCATGCGTTCTGCAAATCGTGTATAAAAACTGGGAAATTTAAACCTACGTTACGTGTACCTTTCGGATCTGAGGCCTGACGGAGAATTTGGCATAGAGAAAACTGCATTTTCTAACGCCTACAAAATTGTTAACCTTAATTACGACCCGGAAACAGGGACAGACCATCCTCCTGAATTCAGCATTATGCCCTATTTATGCAGAAGAGTGGCTTTTTAGTACCTGTAGCAGAATGGTTTTAAATGACATGGTAATGGGGGTAAATGCGTCCAGGTACACATGCAATCTGCCATCAGACGTGTATGCCATTTTGTGGACAATCCTTATCCTTGTATGTTTCAATGTTTCTACCTTCAATGTGATGGAAAGCGCTTAAAATTCTCCGAGACTTGTATAATGATTCCATCAAAACCGCCGCTGCCCGTCAGGAGCTTGAACGACTTCAAGGTAGGGTTATTCCTTTGGGCAATTAGCTATTTAATAGCTTACTATTAAAAGAGTTATAACGGCACACTTCATGTAAACTGTTTGTGTATTGTCTGTGTGTATTGTAAGGGAATGTTACTCAAGCTTAGAACCTCATTCACTTCATGTATTCCAAATAGTTAAAATATAAGACTAAGAACAAGTGTTAGGCTTATCAAACTACAACTGAAAACGAAACAGTTTAGGGTTTCTCGATCTTAATCCAATGGACAGCAGGTGAAATTCGTACTTGCTCGTACGCAACGATTGCTTCACTAATGAGCGTAATAAAATAAAACGTCTGTACTTTGATACATCTTATTGCTTTACTTAGATAAATTGTTTGTAAGGAAGACTAAAATAAAATAGAAACTTGACTACTTGAATAAAGACTTCCAGTTAGGGTTAGTTTTCGACGACATGTAAGGCTTGTCCAGTAAGCCATCAAATACTACTCGTTTCTTCTCGTGGATGAAGACTGTTAAAAAGTGAGGTATCCTCGGGCGTTAGTTATCAGCATATGTTGGACGGTTTGTCCCCGAATAATTGTATAAACAAAGAAGTTATACGTTTTATTTTGTATTTTCTGCGTAAGTGGAAGCCTTGGTATTTGAAAATCTTTGTCGTAATAACTTTCAAGAATGTAGAGAAAAGCACGAGCTCCCAAAAACTTTAAGCGTTGGCTAAATTTCTGACGACAAACTGGGCAGTGTAATGTGTAATCTATACCTTCGCTGAGTCCCCGTGACATGCTTAGGTTCGAATTTTCTTGCAATTTCTTGGTATCAATAACTTAAATTAACAAAAACTGGCTTGTTCCAGCAAATCACATACCTTTATTAAAATATTGTACGATATATACTTCGTTTTGTTACAGGATAATGTTTTAGTGTAAAAACAATTACCGCTGCAGTTGCATCCACTCCTGACGTTTGCCATAACCATTACGCTCTTCTGATGCTTCACAATTCAAGTGTCCATTGACAGATTCATCGGGTACATCTATTTTCAGCACCTCATATATCCAAAAGGTTTTTGCAGCATTCACGTCGTTGTCAATTAAAGCTTCTACGGTTTTTTAACTGCAGCGGAAATGGTAGCGAATTCTGATCTACCAGACTAAAAATTTCTAAACGACAAGTACTGCCTCTAAAGCCCAACCAGTATTTGGAACGTAATGTCAACCGAGCAAGTATTATAGATCTTCACTCTGATCTCATTTATTCCCGACCACATGGTACAAGTTGAATAATGGTAGTTAAAGTGTCATACGTGGATGCAGCAGCCCTCTTAAGGGGTATCTTAAATACTTCCGTTTCGTTTTGTGGACTTTTGCATCCTTGACCTGAATGAGGAAATACGTTTAATGACATGCCTTTCTAAATTTTAATAGCATAATTCAATACAATTGAATATTTACCAGCAGAGGTGGTTGGAATCATCTTTCCTATTGAGCTCCAGTCTGGTTCCAGTTAAATCTTCCAAGTAGTTAGAACTGGTACAATCCACCATGCAATGTGAAACTATTAGGTAATACGAGTTAATATGTTGTTTTAAATAATCTAGGATGTCTGGCGCGGAAAATGAATTTTTGGTAAGGTTTGGTTTATTAGCGACACATTCAGCACTTTTTTCGCACACAGCTGGAAAACCATATCAGCCATTGTACTGAACGGAGATCGTTGATAAAATGGTAAGGAAGCCGAGGTACCAACTTTGAAAGCCAGGAACAGATCCGGTACTATGAAGTGACTACAGACACTAAATCGAATTGGTAGTTATAATGCATGAAACATCTCAGTTTCTTTTTTATTGATTGTAGCTTTCCTTGTTACATGTCTACTACACATGGGCCTTCACAAAGTCTTCCATTCTTATTAGTTGGTTCATTAATTGATTCAATACGTTTCTGAACTGCGTCTGTTGGATACCGAAAGCCACATAACATTTAAGCATCTTGCAAGCGCCGTTTAAAACTTTTTATGGTCCTTCCGAACACAAATCTCTGGGTCCAAAGTATCATTATCTTGTATACCTTCGTCGGTCTGGTCTCCAAACATGAATTGGAAACAGCCTTGATTTCACAATTCGCTCCCTGTTAATCGATACTAAAAATTGACAATGTACTCATCCAGTTAGCCAAAACCTTGGTGGCTGCTTGTATTAACACCTCCCAAATCATATATAATAGTGAAAGAATTATTACTTTAAAATAAGTTTTTAAAAATTTGGAATTTTGACGAGTGGTTTTTGGTGATACTATATTAATACAGTAATGATGTCACTTCGAGAACTGACGAAATTACTGCCACTATTGTTTTTAAACTTCAACCAGCCCAAACATCAGACCTTCAGATCATCAGAGCAGATAAAAAATTAATGCATACCATTATAGTACATACCTTGCTAAAATCCACTGCTAGTTTTTGTATTCCAAAGTGTAGTGCCTTGACTTTGTATTGTTTTTTTTAAAACTCGCAAATCAATTTAAATCACTCACTACTCATACAAATGTTAAAGCTATTACAATCAACATTTCCTATAGTGTGGTCACCTGTCAGCATTTCTGTTAAAGGCATATGATTTTTTTTGGAAACAGATCATATAATTACTGTAGAAAATAGCAAAGTGCTCGTATACCACAGCGAAGGCAAAGATTTCACCAAGCACCCCTATACCCCACAATAACGTAAGCATTTAGTATCACAATACTGCCATAGTAAATTCCATAAACATTAAACACCAGACCGCAAGCATACTGACCTGTTGCATCGAGTTTCAATGTAACTTTTTCATCCTGGCTCTGTAATGCTTGCAAAGTTGTTCTAGGTGTCTGTGTTAATATTTTTCGCCAATCTCTGTATGGAAGTTTAATCGTAAAGGTATGTGGAACCTTTGACGTATCCAAGTTTTAACCTGGCAAGAAAATACAAAAATGTAGCACACTAAGAACGCACTCTCTTACTGGAAACTTAATGAACTTGTTTGTACCTATGTCAAAATTTGGATCTTCCCAGTTCGGTCCTGATTCTTCCTGCGAGGAATCGTTTGAATGGCTTTCATTTTAAGTTTCAGCATCTCAAACGCAATTTATAAATTATACATTGAGTGTGTGAGTGTGTCATTAATGAAGTAGGTTTACACTTTGCACCAGCACCTTTAGATTGCCTAGAGCGCTTTCTTGTCTCTCTTTCCATTTTTCTTTTCTTGTTATTCTTAGTTTCCATATCGGCTACGGTTTCTGGTTCCGCTTCTAAGTCCTGTTTGCAGTGTTTCCATTTAAAGCCTTTAAAATGATAAGGTGTTGAATGCTTCAAAGGTGGATTGAAGTCCTCGAAATCATCGTCATCGCCAAGAAACAATGTTTGAGGATCTAAAACATTAAAATCTGTAACACCTATATTCTTCATATGTCCTATGCACGCAATATAGTGCTTTACCGTGAAATTTCAATGTCGGACACGTTGTCCTTGCTTGTCTTCATTTTCATTCTTGATATCTCCTATATCAAGTTTTTTTAAACATGATAGATTTGGAACTGTGGCCAAATTCAAAGGAACATAATTATAGTAATTATACCTAAAACTACAAATACGACTACTACGATTATAAATATAACTAAGATTACGAGTTTTGAAATTATTACTTAATTTCAAACGTTCAAAGAGAACAAAAAAATTTGATATAGGAGATATATATAGGAGAGAGGAAAATATATCAATTATGAATTTTCACAAAACCACTAATACATTAAGCATTGGCTCTGAAAGCTTGAATTGCTTGATTGAATCATAAACTAGATTAACTTCTTAGTTTCACACATCGAAAAACTATTGAGAATGACATTGTCGAAACCAGTAAATGTGTGTCATCGCACAGGAAACTTCAATTATCGGACCTCCTACAAAGTACTATTCCTACTTGATTTAGCATCACAAAATGTCAGTACCAACTAATTTTCAGAGTAATTAATGAAGTTTCCAATCTTCCAGTTTCAGAAAAATATTCAGTACTAAGCCTTTTACGTAACGTAAAAACTCAGTGGATATTTAGTGGATATCGGTCAAAAAATGTGGAAAAGGAAGTGAACACAGACATACAAATTTCGTAGAATTAAACCTTGCTGAGTAACCATTCAGCTATGTACTAAACAAAACATAAGTTTTTGTAAAATGAAACTGAGCTGCTGGTGAGCTCACTAATGATATTATTGGAAAACTTTGAGTGAACAACCTAGACAAGTAGTTAGTTAGTTAGTGTTTTTATTGCGCTGAATCGGGCCACAGCCCACACACAATTTACAGAAATTCGTATTTACATAGAACCTAGACAAGTAATGAGAAAGGAATTTTGTGTTTAAAGCAAACTGAGCTGCCTTTGAGCTATCTCAATACACAATACTGCATCGTCATCGTCACAATAGCTACTTATTCGAGCTGCTCAGTTCCATAAAGCATGCTTGTAAACATATATACAACTAGTACCCACAAGTAGGAATGTTTTACTTTAGAAGTACGTTTTACCTGTAGGCTCTTTATGCTTAAGGAAAATGGAATACTCCAGACTACGGCTGCTATAAGATAAACACTGAGCATAGAGAACGACGGAATGTACACTGGGTAATATAGACGGACAGAGCGAAGAGAATCAACAGCCCAAATTTGGGGAACAACCTTAATGCTGATACTAGTCGCCAGCAATTCGGCCATCGCCCCAATCTAGTACTCCAGCAATAAGATTTTCAACTGATTCAAATTATTGTGTGCAGTAATTAAATTATTAATCATTAGTTTTTGCATAACAATATTCAAACAATTTTAAATGTCGTTTGCATTTTATTACATTCAAAATTTTACGGACAACTATGATCAAACACCATTGGTCATAGACTGTGACTGTAAACCATAATCAACTACTATCCACCATCTAAACTACTATCACTACGCTGCACTAAACTACTATCAACCACCTAAACTACCATCACTCACTCACACTAAACTACTATCAACCACAATCAACAACTACCAACCACATGACACACACAATTCACAGTCACCATTGCATTGCTGAAAACGGTTACATTGACAGCGTTGTTGTCGAGAAAATGTTATGCATCGATGGATGTGTAATGTGTTGCGCTATTGATATTGTGTGCAGAACAGATTGGCGTAGAACAGACTGGTACGAACAGATTGGTAACGAAAAGATTAAAATTGGTAAGGAACAGATTGAAATTAGTAAAGACCAGATTCCAATTGGTAAAACCCCTACCTGCACCAAATGGGCTAAAAAGGTTCGAATCATAAGTATACGGTTTCTTCTCCCACATGAGCAAGTATACCTGAACAGGAATTTCGGTTTCAATTCATGACAAAATCCATTTTGTTATTTGGAACATTGTTTGCAATATTTCATGCTAAATTGTGTTGATACAGCAAGACATCCAATTATAGCCCATTACTTTATGCAACTATAGCGTATAAAGCTACTATTTACGTCCCTGGAAAGCAAAGGACGAACAACAAATTGGATTCTTGTTTTGAAAAGTAAAAGTCAAGTGGAAAATATTTGTTCATGTGTCATATTAATAAAAACGCACTGTTCACTATACTTTATATTCTTCGCAATGAGCTAGAGTTTATGATGATAATAATGTATTACAAGCTAGGTGAGTCTTGCTTCACTACATGGTGTTTATATAACAGAGGTTTTTAATCATAAAGAATATAGAAGCAACAATTAGAGGCTACAATCCATTTCATTCCAAACTTTTTACATCCAATCCAATTGCAAAACATCCTGAATCATTCTGACGGAGAAAGTTGTAACATATCCCGATGGTAAGTTTTGCAGGTGTCGCGATACGACCGAAAATGAAATTCTTTGAGGGAGGGTATCTTCTCCCAAATATTGAGCTTCTCCATACACACCTCATTCCCATAAAAATCATCACTGCTTTCTTCTAAATGATACTGCGAACGTTCAATTGTCAAAAACTTCAACGCTGGAAGGTGACAAAAGGGGTCCAGTGGCCCATTATAACCTATTACTTCCAATCTTTCCAGCTGTGGGAGGTTGATAGCAAATCCAGTAGCAACGGTGTGTCTTAACGAGTCCTCTGAAAAGTCTAAATATAGTTTCAAACAAGTCAAGGACCCGGCTAAGGCCTCCAAACTTCTGAATACCCTCCCAAAATCCTGTTGATCTTCCCAAGAATTCAACGTAACAGTGCCTACTGGCGGAATAAGGGTTCCTTCTAAGATGTTCAAAAATCGTTCCAAATGTTCAATGAACAGCCCTACTTCAAAAGCCGCTAGGTTAGGAAAGTAAGCAGCTTCTGGAATTCGAAGATGCTCCGACTCCTCTGGTCCTGGGAGAAGGACAAGGCGCTTGACAATGTGAGGTACGCAGGAAGATTCCAACACGCCGTTCCAAATTAGACGAGACGTCCCAGTCATCCAAATTGTTTCCAAGTGAGGCAGTTGCGGAAGCATGTTTTGTCTGTAGAAAGCTAAGTGTTCTTCCAAAAACGGAGAGTAAGTTTCCTCTTCTACCTCCAGCTTTTTCAAATTGGACATATGAAGCAAACATCTTCGAAAATAATTATAGATCTCCATGACTTCCAATTCAGACGATAGATCAAAGTCGCATAAATCGAACACAGCCATGTGAACATGAAAGCCATACATTTCCAGCAGTTCAATTGCCTTTTCATGGTACTCTCGTAAAAGTCGCAAGCGGACGGCTTTGCTGCTTCTTGTTGCTTGGGGAAGTTCAAATAGCAGGCGAATGCTTCTTCCTGGAAACGGATTTCCATGATGAGAATTCATCTCCTCTAAGAAACGTTGGAACTGCTCGGAAGACCTGAAATCGTTGTCAAGTTGGCTAACTTCATTCTCCAGAACTCTTTCGTTTTCAAGTTTCAGGCAAAAGTGGGAGGGGTTGGCTGGGTAAACACGATTAAAATCACTTGTCCACGACTTGCAGATTACGCGACACTTCAGTAAATCTCGCTTTGGAAGATTTGAAGTTAGCGCAAGTATGGGAACGACCTGGAGTGAGTAGAACGTGGTTTTAAGTAGCTCAAATGTCAAATTGGTAAAACTCTCAATTTTTTTATTATTATATTACGTTATGGTAATCTAAATGATAAGGTTGTCATATTATTGAAAAGTTGTAGTGTACCTCTCTGAAATGAAAACGCGTCCTCTTAGTAGCTACCCAATTATGTAATTCGCGGCAGGTCTTGGAGAAAGTTATCTTGTCCTCCGTGTTCAGCTTCTCAAATATGTTAAGCCAGACCTATTGCGGTTTTACAAGAAATTGGACATCTATTAGCTTCACTTTAACTCAATATATAAAAAATTACGATTCACTCAATACTTCATCCTCAGTTTGGATTCCATTGCAGCTTGACATTTGATGATGGACAATGGAACGCAAGTCACAAGTTAGATAAGTTGACATGTTTACCTCTGTAACATTATCCGCCGGAAAATGACGATACGCAGCAACTTCCACATTTTCCATTTTCGTTTCAGATAAAGCAGGGTCTTCGATTCGTCCTCGTTTCTTTTCTACACAGTTCTCCTCAATTCCGACCGCTGAATCAGCTGAAGTAACAGAATCACCTTGATCCGATGTGTCCCTCATTAGTTTCTCCTTGATTAGATAAAACATTTTCCGGTCACCTGTTCAATTACAATTAAAAAAAACATCCACAAAAAACTTCAATGTTGATTTCTGGATTCACCAATGAACGTGGGCTGGGGAGACAGGGAAGAGATATTGGGCTTCACAATTATAAATGGGAAAGCAACGGGGTTAACTATAATTGACAATCAACGATCAATTTTGGAATCGCAGGTGAACGGATGACGGAACTGGGAATATCGAATAGGATTCTATGAACAAAAGACAATGGATTGACATTGGGGGGCACACATTGCAATGTGACGTTGGGCGGTGTCGAATAAAGCGGGTCATATGGGGTACTGTGAGGCATTGCTTTACACAAGAGGGTTGCTCATCTAAAACGAAGACCGCGTGAAATTATCCAACAATCCAACTTCTGGCTGAATAAAAAAATATCCGACTGCAAGAAGTTGCCGACTTGAGGCGGCAGAAAACTATGATTAATGCCTGACAAAAGCATAATGCAAAAATTAACTATGCCAATCCATATTTAAATGAAAATGGACGACTTATATATCACAGTGAAATGGTTTTCAAACATTTAATTTGCATTTAAAAGTTTTTCTTCGATTGTTATGCAGAATCCTTAACTGATCACACGGGAATAGCTTCACACCTACAGTCACCCAAAACAGGGGGAGGGAATGAGGGTTACATGCATTTTATATAGCAAAATATTTTTCTTCGATTCTCTAGCTGGTCACAAGGGAATGGTTTTAAGCTTGTTGTGACTTATTATTGTGGGAAGTCATAAGTTTAAATGTAGTAAATGACCAATTGTCAATCAGAAAACAATGGTCAAAATTTTAATAATTTGTCAGAATACAAGATTTGGTTAAACTATACCAATAAGGGATAAAAGTTGGGGGGAGTGCAATATGTCATTCGAAAGCGTAGGTCATGGGGAGTCTACCAGTGAAGTTTTGGCCCCGGCATATTTGTCGTTTTTGAGTTATGGGCGGATGTTTAAAATGGTCCGAAAATGGGATTTTTGCACCGATCACGACCAGTTCATCATTTTTCATTTGCCCCGATTTTGGGGTACCTTGAGACACCTTCGGGGGTAACTTCAGACACATACGGGGATACTGCAACCACCCTCGGCACAGATTGAAGCTATTTCTAAGTATCTCGATACACCCTTGCGGTTTTTCGAAACGCAGAGAATTTCATAACTCTTACACTTGAAATAACCTAACCAAATCTAACCCAACCTTTCTAAACTAAACTCATGCACTTGATACAACCTAACCAAACCTAACCCAAACTTTCTAAACTAAACTCATGCACTTGATATAACCTAACCAAACCTAACCCAACCTTTCTAAACTAAACTACAACATTCAACCAAAGGCAAACTAAAACCATTCAACCAAAACCAAAACAAGCAGGATCCATGCCCCGGAGGTATCTCAAGTTACTCCAAAGTTGTCTCCAGTTACCCAAAAATTGGGACAAAGTGAGAAATGATGAACTCGTCGAGATCGGTGCAAAAATCCCATTTTCGGACCATTTTAAGCATCCGCCCATAACTCAAAAACGACAAATATGCCGGGGCCAAAACTTCACAGGTAGACTCCCCATGACCTAAGCTTTCGAATGACATATTGCACTCCCCCCAACTTTTATCCCTTATTGGTATAGTCGAACCCAAGATTTCAGTAGATATTTCCTATATGGTTTACATATCTTTTGTCACATATCTTTTCAATATAATTGCTGGATTTTAAAGGGGTCTTGCAAAATTGCTCACATCAAGAAACTTCAGTTAGACTAGAGCTAGATTTTTAACCTAAACCTCTTGCACATCCAAATCTACGTTTCATTAATTTTACAGTTGACTGTTTACTATTCTAAGTCGGATATTTTTTTGCAGTCTCAAGTCGGAAACTTCTTGCAGTCGGATATTTTTTCTGCAGTCTGAAGTCGAATAATTTCTAGCGGTCCGAAGTCGGATAATTTCCAGCGTTCTGAAGTTGAATAATTTCACGCGGTCAGAAAATTTAAGTTTTAACATATTTCGAATAGAAGTATCATTATCGTAAGGGAATGTATCCATTCTGCTTCAATACACAAGGAACTCTATTAGTTGAAAAACTTAGAATGTGTGCCTTTTCTAATTCCATTTGACTTGTGTTAGTAATCTCATCAACTTTTGACCCAATTGCGAAGTTGTGCAAACTTTCAAAGGGAATTCTGCCGGAGATGGGTCAGGCGAAATGAGATTTTTTACATTGCCGTATCAAGCATATTGTATAAAGTTGTATCTCATATAGCTCTGTTTAGTCTACCAGGCCTTCAACGAAACACCCAAAATTTACTACCCAAAAATGAGAAAAAAGTTGCAACTAATATTGAATTTTATTACAATCACACTATTTCTTGACTGCTTCATTATGGGTAGTGTCCAGATCATGTCCTTTCATGTGAGAGTTTGTCATGTCCTTTCATGTTCAAACAGAAATATCCTTTCATAACATTATTGAAAATATTACCCTATAAGCTACAGAAAACAGAAGTTACTATTCCTTGCTACGACAGAATGAAACTTTTGCATGATGTAAAGTGGTATTGTTCTTAAGCTGAACATTTTAATTGAATTTTTTTTTACTTTATTACGATTTAAACATATTCTGTACATGCTAGTTGATATCCCATGTGTAATTTTCATTCGTTTGAGTGGCAATAATTATCAATCATCTATACTCTACAGACAGCTTCAAATATTCGGAGGACTTTCTAGCGACTGTTTCAAAACGTATACTTCGTATTTCCACGTTATACATTTATAATGCTAAATGATAAGTTGGCGACACATTTTCTTGTAATGTTGATAATTTTTGTTGTATCTTTATTATTAATTTTGCTTTTTCGTTTTTGAATTCGGGAGAATGCCACTAATTCTTTCGAAAAGAATTTTATACCAGTTAAGAAACAGGAACCGATCTGGTTGGATGGCGAAATGTTCCAGCTCTAGCCAGCTTATCACGATGCTGCTAAGATCATTTACAAAATGGATAGGAATTTGGGACCGTGGTTTGTGCGGTTTTGTGCTCGACGGACAGTAGACGATAGATTTCTTGAGCGTTAGTGCATGTTTTATAATGTCTTTTAGCCATTTGGAAAATTCTTATGAGATTATTAGGTTGTGAAACAACCTGGTAAGATTGACTTTTTAACTCGGTAATAAATGGTAATACTATGTAGGGTCATATAGTAACGCGTAGTCCTTAGTAGCATAGTTCGTAGTAGTACGCACAACAGAGCATCAACAAACAACCAATGCTTTCCGTACGTCATACGTTTAACTAGCTTGGCAATGGCTATTATGTATGTTGTTTTGTGTCTGCTGAGCATTTGCATTTAATCAATTGCTTTGCTCATACATACCACTTACCAGTCAAAACAAAAGCAAAACTATAGTGTTGAACGTTTTGATGTTGTTTTAGACGTGTGTTTGATGACGTGACGTCTATCAAAAACTATCCTTTTGTCTCAAAATGTGAACCTTTGGCTACCGTTTACAGTTGACGGTATGTTGACAGTTGTCATGTTTATGTTTGTTTGTGAAATGAAGAAACCTGGTAAAATTGACTTTTTAGCTCGGTAATGATAGACAATACTATATACGGGGTCATAATAACGCGTGATACCGTAATTGTAGGATATCTTACCCGTACAGTAATACCCTAATGGCTTGATACCTAACCCAACCCGTAATACGAAGTTCATAACATGAGTGATTACGCTGAAAATCAGTATTTTTGGATATTTTAAGATGCTTAATCAAACAGTGCTTCTAGTTTTTGAATTCTTTAAGTAATTCGAATGTTATTGGCGGGAAAGTTTAAAACAAGATTAAATAATAAAATCAAAACATCGCTGATTACACCGTAAGTCAGTATTTTACGAAATTTCGACATGCTTAATCAAATAGTGCTAGTGTTTTCACAACCATCGTAAAGCTTTACGAGTTTATTATTAGTTATTATTGTTTTCCAGAACCAATGACGGATTTGTGTTTGTCAAAGAAATACACTAGAAAATTTGATTTAATAAACATCCATCAACCCATTTTATTGCTCTGCCTCTGCATTCCAAAAAAAATTAAATGTATTTCATAAAGAAATGTCTACAGCGTCTACAAAACTAAAATTAAAGTACGGAATAGACTATTCCGATTAGGGCCTGGTAAACTTGGTAAACTCGTCTTAGTTTTCCTTTCCTTCCTAAGATATTTTTATTATCTTTATCAACAGTCACGAGCATAAGTAGGTAACATGGAAAAGCTTGTTTGCTTAATTAAACAGTCAACAACAACAGGAACGTATGAATTAGTTAGCAGTTACAAAACGCCGTAAGCGTCCTGAAATTTCCAAAACGACGAAGCATAATTACTTATTCCTGATTGATCAATCCCCTTCGTAATTCAAATATGCCCGTGTGTAATTATTAGATACACAAACCTTCTCAGTATTGTAAAGTTGCTCTGCCTTTCCTTTGTACATATGGGAAGTAATTAAATCGTTATCCCAAATTATCACAATTTGTTGGATTAATTCTACTACTATTCCATGTTTTATAAATATAACTAAGCTTAACTTTACATCATCAAATTGATGTGTCATCATAAATTACAGTATCAAAATTGAACATCAAGTAAAAGGACTTCCTGTCTAAAAACTTTAGCTAGCTTTCCATGTTCAAAGTGGTTGGCTAACGAACCTAAAGAATCTCGAAGCATACTAAGTTTTTTATAAACTCGAGGTCAGATATTGTATCAAATTTAGTATCAATAAATTGTTAAACGTTAATTAAATTGGGGCTAGATTGCCAGCCGAGATCTTGTAAATCAAGATTATAATAGATCATCTTGTTACTCCCACAGGAGTAATTGTTAAATGACATAATTCTGACGTCAGTAAATTACGGAAGTTTAACGATGCGCATATTTGGATAAATTCAAGTGTGCCTAAATGTCTGCATTAGAAAAGTCGTCTGAAACAAAGTCAAGGGAATTGAAAATCGTTGTCTCAATGATTTTCACGAGGCTAGCAAATTCAGTACTTTGTAACTTGGCAACGGAAAGTGTAAGCTTTGTAAAAAAGCTAATGGAAGGCAATCTAGGTTTCCGGATATTTCAAGCAGAAATGCACTTAGCTCACACTATTGGAATATCTCCCTACTATTTCATTGATCCTAAAATTATAAGGGTTGACCGATCCCCAAATCGAACAGTTTTAAATAGAGTTTGGTTATTTTTAATAATTGCTTCGATAATCATCTCATCTATGGAATTACGGACATCCTTAACAGAATCATCGTCTCTGTTTGGCTTGGTAACAAAGTCTTTCCATGGGTTTCTTCTAATGCTACGTATAATATCTCTGTTTAATACGTTAGGGCTTCAAAGAAATAAAGCTAATCTTCCGCAGCTGGTAAATTCGCTGCTGAAATTTGGTTCGGAATTGGAAGAACTCGCATCTCAAAAAGAAAAAAAGAGAATGAACTGTTTGCTTAATATTTCAACTGCAGCTTTAGTTTGCAACTGTATTAGTTTAACGTTTGTGGTGCCCATATTTTCGACGATATTTCCTTGGGTTCATAAGTCAATGGGAATTGTACTTTTTGGAGAGGACTATTCTTGCTCATCATTGTGGTTTAGAATACTTGTGTTTACGACTAATCTTCTGTTTGTATTGCCCACAACTATTGCATCTGGATGTATGCTAACACTTGCATTACTATTCTTGAGTTGTATCGTATTTCGATTAATATTATTCCGGTGAGTAGAAATTTCAATAACTCTTTTTTATGAAAGTTTTCCGATATTTATTTGTAATTCAATTAATGACGTTTTCATTTTAGAAAAGTCTTCAGTCTGTCGGATGGAACGTCAATGTCTAATTCGCAGAAAACACATTTATACAGACAATTTCAAATTTTTGCAAGGATTTCAAACAACTGTCTTAAAGCATTTACATGGACAACGATCCAATTTAATGGCGCTCTTTGTGTCATTGTTCCACTCTACGGTAGCCTCGTACTTAACAAAACACTACCACTTCATTTTATGGCGTTTTTGCTTACGTTTTCCATAACTTGTTTGCTTTTATGTCTGTATTTCTTCGAGATTGGAAGCAGACCACAAATAATATCAATGGGTATTTTACGGCAACTGCGCAACAACAGGCGAGGTAACTGGGTGTGTAGATTTGCCAAATCATGCAAGCCAATTTCACTACATGTCGGTAGTTTTTATAAAATGAATAGAAAAATGGGTCCAGCATTTTTTCGATTTTGTGTTCAGCGTACGGTGTTTTTGGTAGTTCAAACGGAATCTTTAAGCCATCAAGACAATCTTTGAGGCCTCAGGTAATTTCATGGAATATAAGGCATTAATTATCATAAGAAATACATTCTGCAATGTTTATACTCACAATAGAAACCCTTTTTGCAAAAATATTCGACGAAATGTTCCATAACAAGTAGTCGTATTTATGAGGAGCAGGAGTTGCATTTACCCATTAAAATTTACTTGCAATTAATTAGCAATACCGACGATTATATACGAAAAGCAAAAATAATTTCAACGGTTTCGAACTCTGAAGTAATAATATTGTTAACGGAATGTGTATTTGTAATAAAGCTATTGTTTTAATAGTACATTAAATGAATAATTTCCTATTATAAAAATATACGTAGTTATAACTAATTGCAATTGGTTTATTGAAATTTATTTTATTGAAAGCAGCGCATACCATGTAAACATGTAGGTAATTGGTTAATATATTAGGCCTCTAATTAAACTAGGGAATAAATTATTCAAAAGAGAAAATGACGTGTTCTCCTTATGTACTAGTTTTATTGACTACTTAGCTTACGAACTATTATAATTTAATTCAAATGGAATGGTAATATTCGCAAAAGCTGTTCAAAACTATATCAAAATTTTAAAATTATTAGCCAGTGTACGAAAAGTGTCCAAAAATGAACCAAACCTTAAAGAAATAACGGCTATTTGTGAAAAATATGCCAAAATATGTTAGTGTGATATGTGCTAAAAACTCAAAATATGTTAAATATGTGCTGACAACATGGACACAAACGACTCCTTTGGTCACCAAACATTGTCATACAAAGTTTGGCTGAGCCCCGAAAACAAATGAGAAATACGTATTTACATACTTTGGACAGCTCTGCTTATAAAATATCAATCACTTTTAGTCAGTATTTCTAGGTATTGCTTATGGCATCGATGTTGGAATACATGTCATTAGACTTGTCCAAAAAATGTGGTTATGAAGTAAAAAAATATGTATGTAAATATGTAGGCTTAAAATGGTCAAAATATGTAGCAAAAAATGTAATTTAAAATTGAAAAATATGTACTAAATGTACTCAAAAGTAAGGTCGGACCTCATTAGTTGATAAATTTTCGAGTCAGTTCGCCAAATATGAACTTAACTATGCCTTTTTGCATACTTTTTAAGTTAGTTACATATTTTATAAAGCAAAATAGTAGTTTTCATAAACAATATTACTAAAGGTCAACGGATTTTTTCATAAAAATATGGATAAACCCTTCAAAATATCCCAAATAACGGCGGTTTTCAGGTAAAATGTCCAAATATGTAGTTACATATGTAATATGTAGTAATTCGTGAAATATGTAAAATATGTAATTATTAAGTGGGCTTAAACTACTCCACTGGTCACCAAGCATACTCTTACAAAGTCTAGGAGCAAACAGATAACGTATGCCAAATATGTATTTACATGCTTTGGACCAGTCTACATGTCATACTTCAATTCAATGACATTGCTGATATCCAAATATACATTCCTACATTACAAATCATTTGAAGCAACGGAAAATTCCACAAAATTTACTTAATTCCAATGTCAATCGGGATTCTCCATCAATAAAAAAAGTTTCCCCGTTTTCTATACTTGAACTTGCATATAAGGGATTCACATGATATAAAAAGAGAAAATAGATTTGGCCACAAAAAGGACTAGACGCGGTC
>JAANSM010001080.1:0-20933 GCA_036850725.1 Orchesella villosa | reverse complement strand
AACGATTTTACTACTACCACTACTTAAATGCGTTTCGTTATGCATCATCCATCTTTACAAGTTTACATCAATGTGCATGAACAATAGATATATTATTTTCACATCATTAATAATAAATGCGACACTACAATAAATATAAAGGATAGAAGCACAGCAATAAATATAGCACAAAAGCACGAAAATGTGCTCAGAATTTTGCAAGAATTATTCTCGGAAGAATATATAGCAGCAATAACAGTACTAAATCAAATATAAAACGCAGAATACTCGTATGTATATAAAATATCAATATCAGTTTCAAATGAAAGTAGTGCTCTGAGAAATGGTAAAAATGGATCTAAGATCTCTCCTCATTTTACACCAGTCAATCCACACCGATCCCCAATTCAATTGCTTCTTCTAACATGTCCCCAATCCTGATGTTGTAATAGTTAAAGGGTTGCTGGTGTGCTATTGGAGGAGGTGGTGTCGCAACCGTTTGTGCCACTTTATAAATTTTACAGCTCGGCTTTCTTCTGTGAAACTCTTCAATCGCTTCCTGAGTGAGTTGTGTGAAATGTGCGTAAACCTGCTTTAATAGTGGGATGGACAATAAAGTCGGTAAAACTCCGTTTGTGATACGACTTCCACTTATGTCAAGAACCTTCAGGCTCTGCGAATTCCGAATGGTTGCAAAGCAAAAATCATTGATGTAATTATATTCGCTGTCAGAATATTGATCGTACTGTCCAAAGTAAAATTCTTCAAGAGTTGCAATAGAGCTCATTCCAGTAAACTCACTGCTTCCAACTTTTGTGTCTGTTACGTCCAATATCTGCAATAAAAGTGTACCATTGGAGCATCATCAATCAATTAATAAAGCGGCCATCATAATTCCAACGGTAATTCTGAACATACTTTAAGACTTTTAAATCCAAAACGACTAGCTAAAGATACGTAAGCAAGACATTCGCCAACTCTGCGGCACCCACGAAGAAGCAATTTCGTGAGTCTCGGAAATTTGCTCAGGGACATAAGACTGTGACCCGTTACCCATGAACAATATGACAGATCTAGTTCTTCGAGTGATGTAAAATGATCGGCTAGACCCTGTATTAAATCCCAAATTGTATTATTTAACTTAATTAGAAAATAAGTATCGTAGATTGAATTTATATATTTCTCCACGCGCATTGTGTTTTTGTGCATACCTGAAAGTACTGCGACTCCTCTGAAAGGTTATCAATGTGCGTTTCAGATAAATGCAAAATTTTTAGTGATTTGGGCAACATCTGCAAACGAAATGCAATTTCGTGAGTCTCGGAAATTTGCTCAGGGACATAAGACTGTGACCCGTTACCCATGAACAATATGACAGATCTAGTTCTTCGAGTGATGTAAAATGATCAGCTAGACCCTGTATTAAATCCCAAATTGTATTATTTAACTTAATTAGAAAATAAGTTTCGTAGATTGAATTGCGTCTGTGTGCATACCTGAAAGTACTGCGACTCCTCTGAAAGGTTATCAATGTGCGTTTCAGATAAATGCAAAATTTTTAGTGATTTGGGCAACATCTGCAAACGAAATGCAAGCCCATTGAATTTCTGGCGAATAAGATAAAGTTGTGTTAACGAGCTAGTTCCATTCACTGGGGATATCGTTCTCAAATGCAAAGATTCAATTAGCGATGGACAGAATACTGGACCTGTATCCTTTGTTTCCCAACGGACTTACTGGCGATGCAATTCTTACTTTAGTAGTTTTAGGATTTGCTAGCTTCTTAGAAATTAGTGCTAAAGTTTCATAGTTATCTACAGGGTTTTCAATTTGCGTCCATAGATCGGCTTCATAACATACTCTTTGAAGTTTTCTACACGACCTGTATATTGGACATGAAATTAAAGCACAAACGGTAATTATTTGAGTTTCTCCTCTTCCAAATACACACATAGCATTTAAAAGTTAACAAAAGTTTGATAAAATTACCAAATACACGCTGAGTAAATCTTTGGTACAAAGGTTTTTCAGAATAATTAGTAAGACTTCATCAGAAAGCCTCAGCATGTGCCCTGCTGGAAGATCCAGATCCATTTTTACCGAATTCTGTTCCACGTTTTACAGGTGCATCAACAAATTAGCTTCAAGGTTGTAGCTTTGCCACCACCCGCAAAATCAACTATTTTTAACCACCACTTCGAGTTCGACCAATACACAACATTCCATTCATACTTATGACTAAATCAGACTAGAAATTAAATTAGCTTTACCACCACCCGCAAAATCAACTATTTTTAACCACCACTTCGAGTTCGACCAATACACAACATTCCATTCATACTTATGACTAAATCAGACTAGAAATTAAACCTTATCATATCATCTTATGTTAAATGTTGATAAGGTTAGTAGTAATTTTCTCACTTTTTTATTTTAAAGTTTATTTGCAGCTGCAATTCAAGCAAACTAAATCATCATTTCTCCAAACAGGAAATTTTGATTTATTAGCTCTTTTGCAAAATGTATTTACAAATACACATTATGCACTCCTATTTACATACTAAATATATTTCTACAACTATTTCCTAATCCTTATGCAAAAACATACATTATTTCCAATCACATTTAGTTCATAGTTCAGGTTTCTTATCATTTCTATTTTACCCATATATAAAGAGATCAGATCAGGTGTCTCCCTACCAGAAAGACACACTACATTCAACAATTAACTACCAACTACACAAATAACAAAGTTGACTTCGCCTTTCTATTCTAAAGGCAAATTATTATTCTCCAAACACCAAATAATCATTTTCTCACTTGCCCCAACCACCACAAATTAGTTTCCAATTCTAACTAGGGATTTTATAGGGTTGTAGATGTTGTAGCTCTTCAGAAAAGTCGGTGAGAATCGGTGAAATGTTGAGTAGCAAACACAATTTGAGTGCACAGGTAAGATATATATGATATAGAAAGAAGATGAGATGAGATAGGTAGGTAAGCTATCCCATAATAGTATACCAATATATAACTTCTTTTCCCTTTTTCTCACATATTCAAGCACATACACAACAAATAATATCAACATACATTTTATATGTAACATATACAGAAAAATGTACAAAGGCAGCACTCTCTTGAAACACATCGCATCGTATAGATCTGTATATTTTGCTCCCCTGTACATTTCATTATGTTATACTTATAGGTTGGGTTTGGGTTATTGAGTTGTAGCTATTTGCCTAAAAGGAAGTAGCAATAAGAAATCCACATAAAATAATACAAAAGGACGTATAAGTAAGTTTTCTCTTATTATTTCATTTCATGTGCTTCATTGTGCTGTTGTTGTGTTGATGTTGGTAGTTGATATTTGAGATCATAAATATCATATTGTACATGAACTAACAATGAATATGAATCACCATATACATTTTAGCATATAACAGGACAGGGACCGCATGAACAATTTTCTTGTATTTTGTCAACATGTACTTTACTTTTTATGATGCTAGAGAGAGGCAATGCCATGCGGAATAAAAATTGCTGCACTCTCATAAACCATCCCTTTAAACTTAGGTAAGGTTAGGTATACATGTGGCCACTGTTTGTAAAGTACTTTTCATGCACATTTACAGCACGAGGTTTCATTGCATGCATAAAATTTGCAATATGCTTTTGCATCACACATCACATTCGTCTTGAATGGTTAAGGTGTTTCGTTAAGGATAAATAAGTGTACATGATATGTTGTACTTTTGTAGCATATGAATGAATGAACTGTGGCCTAAAGCATTAAATCCTTATGAGTTTATTTTAGCGTTAAAAACCCATTGTCGCTGTCAATAGCTCTTTGTGATGTTGATGGTATAAGTATGTAGCCGTTTTGTGTTGATAGTTTCTCAAATGCTTTGTAGTTTGACTCATCGAACTTTGGCCTTTTTCTCTTTGTCTCTTTCATTTTGGATTTATACCTCAATCGCTCACTGCTTTATATTTATACACAATGCACCATATCTGGCTATGTTCGATTAGTGTTAAGCATTGCGTATTGGTAATGTTACTCAGATTACTATAACTGTACTCATTGTCAGAATGCTCAGATTTGTAGTTGACCCGTTGCATGTGTCATGCAAATGCAAGAGTATAAATATAAAATTTTGGTAACGGTTCATGTATAATGCGCTACTCTAATCCTGCGGTTCATGCGGTTTAAAACCAAAGTTGAAAGTAAATGCAGCTATAGCTAACGGATATACTGCATCTATAGATTTGAAGTTATTCTTGTCAAGTATCTAGTATCTACTCCACATATTTATAACACTCTCCGGACTTAAGCTTTGATACGGGGTGATGTGATTTACTCATGTTTTGTAATTGTAGAGTGTTTTCTAATTGTAACATTGCGTATTAGTTTATTAGTCACGATGTCACGAACAGGAAGCACTATAGTATAGTCATTGTTTAGTATTCAATTGGAAAAAAATCGTGCATGACCTCATCACTACTTTTACCAGGATAAGTATTCTGACAAGTTAATTACCATTACCTCATCATAACTGACTATTTATTAAGTTCATTTGCCTTGTTGGTTCAAACACTAAAGTACTGTCAATTAGAAAACATGATTCAGTAATACACGTACCGTAATTGGGCCGAACTTACTAGTAAACACAAATTTTATGCTATATTTGTACAACCATCCAATGCACCAAATGCCAAATGCGTCAGTATATAATAATATAGGCAAGATATACATGAAGTGAAAGCAGGGCTGAAGACCGAATCAAGCAAAATCATGAATAGAAAACAATTTTGCTTCGCTTAGCACCTTTTTTACACAATTTTCGCTCTATCAATCTCACAGAATTGTATATATGACATTTATGAAGTAGTGTAGTATTCCATCATTTTCCATAACCCCTAATTAGTTCAGACTTGGGTTCGTCTGATTTGCGAAAATCTTACGGTTATCTACTATCATACATTAGAAAAAGCTTGTGGGTTTTCACTTGTCATCCAATTAACTACATTAGTATCTGCATACATTAGAATTGCAAATCAAAATCACAAATTATTTGTGGTGTGTTCTATAATCCTATTTTCATTCATTTCCGCTACAACACCGTTCCAGACATTTTCTCTTGACATAAACCGTCACCCGCTGTACTAAAGTAACACTGAGTCCTTGTCCCTATTCCATAAAGAAGTTTTGAAGGGCTTCATCAAGGACTCTCCTTGACTTGGGTATACAAGCAAAAATTCTATGAAATATAAATGAGTACCACTTAGTATGCAAATCATAATATATTATGCAATGACGAACTATGCTGATAGAATACCAGGCACGAAACATTTTCATCTAAATGAAGGTTCGTAGAATGCAAAACAAATATAGCGAACATGCATAGAGCCCTTTTTCTGTGAAAGTCAAGTCAAAGAGAAAGCACCTACTTTACAAAGCGGTACTAATGACATGATAACTTGGTACATCTCTATTTTTTCTGATACACGTAAATGAACGATTTGTGAGCTACGATGTACACAAGCATGTTTTTATTCCCTCCGGCCTGTCTTCTGATTCTGATCTATTCAGAGTTTGCATTAGGAACAAGAGTCTAATCTGATGAGGTTGATGAGAATCATGAGCAAAGCGGAAGTCTCATTTGAATTGAAAATATGCGTTGTCATTTGACTCTTCTCGTCTCTGTGAGTGCAGTTATAGGGGAAAAAATCTTGTGCTTTCTGGAAAGTTGTACATCACTCACTCACACGCGTCATGGGAAAGTGCTTTCAATTTCGCTTGTTTAATCTTTCATTTGAGACGAAAGGCTTGTGAAATGGCCCGAAGAAATGAGATGGTTCAATAGAGGACTGCGACGAAAAGGAACATCATCAACTGAACATGTCAAAAAGGAACACATAGTACAAAGTACAACGTATAACGCTCATTCCCTTCAGTACACGCCACTTTGTTCCTTCACCCTTTCCTGCACGCTTGATTTACTCCATATTGGTTAGAGAGGGAACAAGCAGATAACAGCTAACAGGAACGCTTCCTAGTGATGCATACATTTTTCCCAAAATCGACTCTTGTCTCTGCTCCCATATTATCTTGTCTTCCTCTGAAGACTAGACTGCTGCTGTGTTCTCTACTACGCCATAAAATTTCAGCATTGGTAAATTTCGAATCGAAAAAAACAATGTCAATGCGGACATACAAGTAGTAACTAGCTTATATTACTACAGGACAATCGAAAATACTCTCTAGTGTAGGGCCATGTCATGCCGTAAAAGCAATATCAATCCCTATATTCATGTATGCGCTATCGGATCTCTATATACATTGGTTATTGTATTTCAACACGATTTTACCATTTTCTGATCAAACTAAGGAATCAAATAGGTAGGTACTACATGTAATTTCATTTGCTCACATGCTACACAATGCACCACATTCTATTCAGCGAGAACCTGCTGTACCACAATTCATATCCGTCCTCTTTTCTACTCGCTCACAAAAACCAAGTTTACAAGTTGGTTGAGAGCGTGAGCTTCAAGCTTGTTTGAAAAAAAGGTTTAAACCCCTTTCTTATTCTCCAACAAAGGCTCACTTTTAAGCAAGAACATTTTATACGATATGCTCCAATGCATGGACAAGCATATACCTAAAAGTTTTCTACGTTATTTTACAATTTACAACTACTGTGAACTAAACCAAACCACTGGCCTTGTATTCCGCTCCATACCTAAAAATCCAGCCGCTTACAGGCTTCAATATAATATGTATAGCTCAGTAAATGTACAGAGCGTAGCAATATCATCATGAAGCATAACACAAAATAAATCCTGTCTTTGTTTCCAATTCTTGGCTACAGTGAATCATATCCTTTACGAACGATACAACATGCTCTTCGTTCGTACATCTCTCTGCCCATCTTTCATGTACACATTTCGTTTATCTCTCTCTCTTGTGAACCTGTTCTGTTCATTTGACACAAGGAACCACATTATATGCTAAACCAGCAATGCTGATCCTGAATCTTGATTTGTGGCTCTCTATAGCAAAAAAAGACAGAAATCTTTGCCCATGTTTTAGAGTTGTAATCACAGGCTCCATCCATGCTACATGAGTGAATACTTACTACGTTGTGGTTTTGGTGGCTCCGTTTGGTACGCGTAAGCCCCTTTTTAGGGAAGATTTTGTGCCATGCCATGCCATGGATATAAAATGTACATAGTCAATCCTCAAAACTTTGGGGATATGAGAATACATATTACATTGTTCTAAGTATGTTTACAACGTGCATATGGAAAGAGTTATATACATATGTACCACAAATGTCCTTGTTTTTTGAGTGCTTAAGTCCTTATATATGTACATACATATGCGACCAAAACTAGATACAACATTATATTATGACTGTGTGAGTGAAACTGACACAGCAAAACACAACTGAAATTTTATTACAACAACAACTTCACATCAGCAAATGAAGAGAGTCCTAAGCATGCTTCTCTCTCTATGAGCTCCTCTCATTCCCAAAGACTAAACGCTTGGAGCACCGTGATGGTGATGGTAGATGCATAATACACAAAGATATATTTCATAGGATACCAACTTGGTTTGGTGGTGGATGTTATGCATACATTATATGACTTATACACACGTACTAAAATCCTTTCTTTCTGCCCCCTACGCTATACCCAGACTTATATACCACTGTGATGTGATGGTGACTGGTATTATTGGTATATTTTATTCGTTTTTTTTCGTCAGCAGCAGTAGCAGTAAGTATCACCATTCTACATTGGAGTTTTCTGGTATCAGACAAAAAATACCATGATGATGATGTGAAGGGATATATGGATATGCATCAGTGTATACCTAAATGGCACCAGGACGGAACGTCGTTAGGTTTCGTTCCTTCAAATAATATGAGACACACACACAAAAAGTGTATTTTATTTTTCTCTCTCTCACACAGCTCAGCTCCTGTCTATCCTCTGTTGTCGTCGTAAACTATAAAAAAAATGTGAATGTGCGATATTACGTACGGGAAATGGACCATTCATCGTGTCTGTAGTGCCACAAAAGTTGCATATTATACATTTTCTCCTCTTCTTTTGTTTCCTTCCAAAAGAAAAATGGCAGAGTAGTTGGTTGGAAAGATCAGAGAGATATGTATCAGATACGTATAAATAAAAATGTTTTTTATGTGGTAATGGTGGTATTATTGTGAAAGAAGAGAAGAAAGGACAAGGTGCCAGGCAAGGCCATTCTTTTTCTCTTTTTTTAATGCATGCCCATGTCCTCATGTTGTGTAATATAATGTGATGTGATGTGTGAGTGTTTTCTTAGTTTCATTGTCACAAAGTGAATAGTATTTTGTCTGGACACTGTGACCAGGTTGTGATTTTTTGCTACCCGAATGTGGGTGATATAGAACCGTTTACAGAGCCATTCAATTCAATGTCCTGTGTGTTTTTCTTTCTCTTGCGTGCAGCTTGTTAGCCAATTTCCAGCCTTAGTCATTACCCAATTCACCAGTGGATTAGTCAGTCCACTCCAGTTGAGAGGCTTGTGTGTATTTGGTTTCCCCGTGTGTAGTTCCTGATGTTGGGAGAGAGAAGGTGGGACTCACTTTTGGCTTCCGTTAAACAAAAGAATTTTCTCAGGTGAGACAGACGCGAAGTTGAGTAATACTATCAATTACAGAAGCACACATATTGCACGCAAATTTTAGCATAATAAATCACAAAGCTTAAAAGCATCGATTTGGTAGATGTTAAGTTGTATTACATAGGTTAAAAGCTTTTGTTTCACGCATTTATTTGAGCAAGAACAAATTTTATGTTAAAGATAAAAAGAGGTGGCTCCTTATGTGACTTCTTCTCAGTTTAATGTTGTGTGAGGGAGTGCTTTTTGACAAGAAACTTTATTCCTTTGATCACTTGCCAAAAGTCGGCAATTACACGGATATTTTGAAGGTGAGCAGCCAAGACCTCTAAAATATACATTTCATCATCATTGAAAAAGAAAAGACATGTCGCATAGTCGCATACTCAATACTATTATTGCGTTTCTGGAGAAACAAAAGTTCTGTTTTATGTTTGCGCAAATGTGATCTCTGCAGCACAATAGACATTATAAATAATTTATTGCCCATAAAGAAAGTGATAGTAGTACAGCATTATCTCAACTCCTTGCTATCAAACTTCTTCTTGCATAAAATCCTCTACAGATTAAGAAATAGGATATGAGAAGCTTAGAAGATCGCTCACGTTCTTTGTTACGCATTATATATCTACGTGCTAGCATCTAAATAGCTTTTAAATCACCGCATAATATATCACCACCTTCCCTCGCACATCCCGATTTGATTACGTACTATGCAATTAAGATGCATGTATCACATTGTAAAATCTAATCAGATACGAAATTAGCATTTTTCTCATAGATCACGCGTTCGCCACAACAATAGTAAGTAGAGGCAAGGCATAAAAAATAGACTTCACATCCGATTTCCTTCTGACAAATGTATACAATTGCCAACCGTGTATAAACAAGCATCTTTACTTACCAAGTACATGATGAGAAATTTTTAAATGCAGAATGTAAGGGAGGAAAGGAAACACACACATATAATGGTCAGACATATTTCACTAACTAAATGAAATTTAAAAAGCCAGCAACGCCTACCACTTAACAAAAACAGTCCTTTGTCATTAACATGTACATATTAACATACATTTTTACATACACACAAGGCTCTTTATCATCTTTGTTTGAAAATGTGATAAGGAAAGCAAAGTTATTATAAGACGCATTTGACAAATTTGTCTGACTGTTGATGATGACGAATGCGCACGTTGACAAACAATCTTCATATTCATACTACGACATAACAAAGGCTGTAGGCTGTAATACGTTTATTGTTATGCATGCAACATGATGGTTCATGGTTCATCATCCTCTTGCAGGAGCATAATAACTTTATGATTCATATCCTCCATTTCACATGTCCACAGTCCATATTCTCATGAATATTATGTCCTGCTCGTTGACTTGCTCACTAATGCCTTATTGAATACGCAATGAAGCATTAAAGTTCAGACCTTAATTAGGATGACATAGTTGGCAGGTAGTGTTAGTGCTGCGAGCATGAAATGAAATGAACGAAAAATTGACAAAAGGTGTTCACTCACGTTTGAGTGAAGCCATTGCACCTTTTGCACATAACATAACATTAACTTCAACTTACTATACGTAGTCCGTACACACGACCATATTTTTTATGAATATGTAAACACGGCATGAGCTCGTTTTCTGAAGTAACTTACTTCATATACATATAAATACTGATTGAATATGCATAACCCATCCGTATTACAATTTGCCAAAAACACCTAGTTTTAAAGTTTACACATGTGTGATGTGATATGATGTCATGTCAAGTGTGTGCATTTCTCCAACATTTTTGACAAGCACACACAAAAATGAAAAAATATAATATTTACGTTTCGTTTGAAATATGTGTCAGGAAGACGGATCAAGAATATATCCGTTTTTAGGAGAACACTATTTGCAAAACACTGTTTCCTTTTCTCACAGGAACAAAAACACATTGCTGTATTCATTAACCCCTGGCTATTTAAGGCCCTTGCTTTTTAAAATTAATGTCTTTGAGGCATAAAATGTTGCTGGTAATAAAGAATGTCAATAAAAATGTGTGCCTACACTTACACACACACACACACACACGATGATATGATAATGTTTACGCAGCGAGCAGAAGCACCAGTTAAAAAAGATAAGCAAAAAGCAATGGCGCAGATAAAAAAAGTAGGCCGGCTCTTCTGTTTACCTTTACGTTTGTATACATTATAATTCTGGTTTATGATCATGATGTGATGTGAGAGACTGTTTTTCATGAAGCGATCCCAATGTTTACTACATTTATTTATACAGAACCAGAAACAGACACTTTTTGTCCATATCCATGTCAGTTATATGTGTGGAGTCTCCAAATGAGAGTTTTTGTTTGAAGGAGCTAATGGACAGATAAAAAGAAAAATGAGACCGTTTACATCAAATCATAAAAGACGTAAAAAAAAGGATGAACTGCGTTTTTAGGATGAGTGCATGTACTCGATTAGTTAAAGGTATTAGAAACATATAATATGACATTCTGCGTGAGTGTTTTTGTGTGATATTGTATGTTACCTCATACACTTTTTTATCGTCTTTTGCCCTTTTGTGAGCACAACAATTTTGAGCTAGAGATAAAAAAATGTATAAAGGATAAGATACCGATATGTAAATAAAGATGATTTGTAAGTTCTCTTGCTTTGCTGTTGCGAAAAAGGATTGATTGAGCGTAAAAGCGTCTGTTTGAGTAGTTGACTCTTCCACTTTGAATCGAACGAATGCAAAAAAGCTTCAATCTAATGTAATGTATAATCATCATGGGATTTGAGATTTCTGTGAGCTTGCACTTAGAGTTTACATGAATACGAAAGATATATAACGTAGACACAGATTGTGATTGTACACATGTTACTGTGAAACAGTACTACGTGTGGTGGCATGTGTGTCACTTAAAACACCAAACAGCACCTCTCACACTCCGCGTATATGTACTATGTACCCTGTTTAAGCTCTGAGGGCATACTCCATTTTTGCATGTTTTTGTGTGCACTTGCCTATTACGTGAATTGAACATATGATGACATGCATAACCAAAAAAACTCTAGAAATTCATCAAAAAATGACGTGTGGTACACATGTTTCTTTTAAAGCGAGCTCATTAGAGACTTTGGGGCCTTTTGACATGGTTCACTGACAGACTGCCTGATGGATGATGAGTGATGACTTAAACTGACTGACTGGTTTTTAAGACAAGTCGTAAAGAATGTAACAAGTAAACACAAAGTCGCATATAGTCATTAATTAGTAGGAGTTTAAACGAGTAGAGCCGACAAGTCAGAAAAAGAAAATTGGCAACAAATGTAAATTTACATGCATAATATATACCTATGCAGATTGCGATTTTGCATTCTTGATTGAATGCACATAATAGCTAATATCAATACGTATGGTCCTTATGAATGATTTTCTTGGTTGCAGAAATCTTGGATTGGGCTGAAGACCAAAGAGAAGGACACACTTAGATGAAGGCCTGAAGCACAATGAGAAAATTGAGAACTCGTACGTGATGCGAATAATATGTAATATAACAAGAACATTCAGAGTTACATATGTGAGCAACGTTTTTTGGAAATGACAAAATATGAATTGATGAAAAAAAGTTTGAGATTTGAGTGCTGCGGTTCTATAGTACTTCGCATGAGAATAGAAACATTATAAGAAACAATGTAACTGTTGTGGTATGGTTTTGTGATTGAGGTGACAAAAAAGTACAGCAATAAAAATAGGCATTCAGAAAGTGTTCTTAAAAGAACAGTGGGTTTACAAAAATATAATTTTTTCCTTGTTGGAAACTGCGTGTGAACTTGAAACTGACGTAGAGGAGGAAGTGAATAAAATAAAATAAAATGGGTCAATTTGATCCAAAAGTAACTGATGGAAATAATCAAGTTCACAAGGAGATGACAACAAGTTCCGCCATGCCAGCTTCAGCATCATCCGCCCAAGCCGTGAAATACGGAGAGCTTGTCGTTCTCGGCTACAATGGCTACCTCCCACAGGGTGATAAGGGAAGGCGCAGGTCAAAGTTTACACTCCTTAGGAAAGAGAAAGCTTCAGGAATTAAGCGTTCAAAACATTACGTGGTAGATACACCACACACCTCAAAAGCCGTGCTAGACACCCAAATCCATTCCATCTCGTATACTCTCTCAAGGAATCAAGCCGTCGTGGTGGAATATGTTCCTGATGAGGAAACAGACATGTTTCAAATCGGGAGGTCTTCAGAAATGCCAATAGACTTTGTTGTAATGGACACTGTAGCAGGGGATAAATCCGGGGGTGTAGATAAGTCAATGCAATCAACGATTTCTAGATTTGCTTGTAGAATTCTTGTTGATAGAAAACCACCGTACACAGCTAGGGTGTATGCTGCAGGGTTCGACTCGTCTAGGAATATTTTTCTTGGGGTAAGTTTGAAACAAGAATTAAACCATTGGTATTCTTTTGCAGCAATGAGATTTTAACATTTGAAATATTCTGTGTTAAACAGGAGAAAGCGAGTAAATGGGAAGAAAACGGAATGATTGATGGCCTTACAACAAATGGGGTGCTACTACTCCATGTCAAGGGTTCCTATGTAGGTGGCAACGCCAAGGTGCTCCCATGGGTAAATACTCTTAAATGTTTTTGATAGACCAGGATTAGATACCCTGTTATTTATTTTATTAGATTTTTTTTTTTTTGAACGGATAAATTTGTGCCAGCATCTGCGGTTAGACAAAAGTTTAATATTAACAATTTAATATCTTATAGTTGTGTATTTTAACTTTTTTAATCTTATTATTAGTAGGTGAAATTATAGTATTATTAATAATTTTTATAAATACTTTGAAATATTTTGATAGACCAGGATTAGATACCCTGTTATTTATTTTATAATTTTATTAAGTATTAAAATTTTTGAAACTTAAAGAATTTGGCGGTAAATTATTTTTTTAGAGGAACCTGTCCTTTGATAGATACCACACTATTTTATTTACTTTATTTTAATTTATATACCGTTGTTTTAAAAATTAGTTTTTAGACTAATTTAATATTCATTTACATGTAAAAATTCAAATCAAGGTTTAATTTATAATAAAGAAGTGATGGGTTACATTTTATAATTAATTGGAAATTTAATATTGAAATTGGATTTAAAAGTAATTTAATTTATTTAACTTAATGAATTAAACTCTAATTTATGTACATATCGCCCGTCGCTCTAATTATGAAATTAGATAAGTCGTAACAAAGTAGAAGTTCCGGAAGGAGTGTCTTGTACAAAATAGAGCTTGAGGTAAAGCTATTCATTTACATTGAAAAGATCGTTTTCATTAACGTGTTTTGATAAATTTATTTTGTTTAATTTATTTTATTTTTTAGTATTAATAAGAATGATTAAATTTTGTTTCACTGAGGGGGAGCCAGTGAAATAATTTTAAAAATTCATTATTATTAAAATATATAAATTACTTTTTGTATCACGGGCTGTAGATTTATTTCACTATTTACTTTTCCCGAAATTAAAAGATTTACTTAATATAATAAAATTATATGGAAAAATAAAGTTTTAATTTTTGAGTGGTATTGAAATAATATTCGATTTTAATTATATCTGGTTATGTTTCAATTATAAATTAACAATTTATTTTAATTATATTTTATTTAATAGAATATGAGTTGTTAAAAATATTGAGGGATGAGCTTCTAATTTTTATTTTTAGTAAGAATGAATTTATTGTTTAGGATTTAAAAATTAAAAGTGTTTATTATCTATTTATATAATACTTTAATATTTATTAAATTTATTTAATTCTTTTATAATTTCTGTAACTTTTTAAATTATATTTAATGTTTTAAATTATAGTATTACTAGAAATTTATTTAGGTGTTCTATTAATTTAGGTAAGGTAATATAAACTCGTCTAGGTTTGCTGGCCTGTTTAACAAAAACATCTCTTTAATTTCTTATTTAAAGTAAAGCCTGCCCACTGCATTTGTAAAGGGCCGCGGTATTTTGACCGTGCTAAGGTAGCATAATCATTAGTCTTTTAATTGAGGAATAGTATGAAGGGTTTAACCAGTAAACAATATTTTTTACCTTAGTTTTGAATTTAAGTTTTGAATTAAAATGTTCAAGTAGTGTAAGAAGACGATAAGACCCTTTAGATCTTTATCTTATAGTAGTATAAAAATCTTGGGGGAAGATTTTTATACTACTATAAGATTTTGTTGGGGCAACAAAAGAATATATTAAATTTCTTTAACAATTTATTTTATAACTTAGTTAATCTTAGCTTAAAAATTAAAAAAGTTACCTAAGGGATAACAGCGTTATTACTTTTAAGAGTTCTTATCGATAAAGTTTTTTGCGACCTCGATGTTGAATTAAGAAGTCTTTTGGGAGCAGTTTTTTATTAGAGATAGTCTGTTCGACAATTAAATTCTTACATGATTTGAGTTCAAACCGGCGTGAGCCAGGTTGGTTTCTATCTTTTACATTATTAATATTTTTTTAGTACGAAAGGACCAACTAATGGTAAATCTTAGACACTAAGTTGGCAGACAAGTGCAATTAATTTAGAATTATTATATAAAATCATTTTTACTTGGTAATAATTTTAGAATTGTTAAGTGTAATTGTTTCTTATTTAATTCTTTTAGTAGGGGTATTAATTAGTGTAGCGTTTATAGTTCTTTTTGAACGTAAAATTCTAGGCTACATTCAAATTCGTAAAGGGCCTAATAAAGTAGGGTTTACGGGAATTTTGCAATCATTTAGAGATGCTATTAAGTTATTTATTAAAGAACAAACTATTCCGTATAATTCTAATTTGTCTATCTATTATTTTTCTCCTGTTATATCTCTTTTTATCGTTTTAGTTTTATGGGGTGTTATGCCTTACAAATCTTTACTATTAAATTTTGGTTTAGGTGGTTTATTTTTTTTTTGCTGTACAAGTTTTGGTGTTTACACATTAATAAGCAGTGGGTGGTCTTCTAATTCAAATTATGCTTTATTGGGGGCAATCCGTGGAATTGCCCAAACGGTATCTTACGAAGTAAGAATAGCGTTAATTTTTTTATCTTTGATTTTTTTAATTATAAAATACAGTTTTTGAGACTTATTAGCTGGTCAACAATTGTTATGGTTTATATTTTTTATATTTCCTGTATTTTTATGTTGAATTACTTCCTGTTTAGCAGAAACTAACCGCACTCCGTTTGATTTTGCTGAAGGGGAGTCAGAGTTAGTTTCAGGATTTAATATTGAATACGGAAGAGGAGGATTTGCTTTGTTATTTCTAGCCGAGTATGGGAGAATTATTTTTATAAGTTACTTAATTGTCGTTTTATTTATTGGAACTAAAAATTTTATACTTTTTAATTTATTAGGTTGCTTTTTTTGTTTTTGATTTATTTGAATTCGTGGGACTTTACCGCGGTATCGATATGATAAATTAATATATCTTGCTTGAAAAATTTTTCTGCCTTCTTCACTAATATTTCTATTTTTTTACAGAGGGATAAGTATACTATTATATTTGAATTTTTTTTTGCAAAATTATTAAAGGATTTTAACCTTTTTAATCTACTTTCAAGGTAGCTACTTGGGCATTCAGTCAAATAATTATTTTATGATTATGTCTCATATTTTTAAAATTATTGGGTTTATTAAAAAATATAAGAAATATAAGATAGTTAGAATTTGGCCTACTAAGATATATGGGTCTTCGGCAGGGCGAGCCCCAATTCAAGTTAATAAAATTACAATATTTACTATAAATCAAAAAGAAATTTGGGCTACAGGGTAAAATTGATTACCTCGAGTCTTTCTTTTTTGTGAGAAAGGTAAAATTATTAGAATTAAGATAGAGACGACTAACGCAATTGCCCCACCTAACTTATTAGGAATTGAGCGTAAAATCGCGTAGGCGAATAAAAAATATCACTCCGGTTGAATATGTACTGGAGTAACTAAAGGATTAGCTGGAATAAAATTTTCTACGTCCCCTAATAAAAAGGGGTTAGTTAATACTAATATTATTAATATATAAAACATAATAATGAACCCAACTAAATCTTTTACCGAAAAATATGGATGAAATGGAATTTTATCTCCGTTAGAATTTATTCCCGTTGGGTTGTTAGATCCTGTTTGGTGCAAAAATAATAAATGAACTATAGATAAACCTGCAATAACAAAAGGTAGTAAAAAATGAAAGGTAAAGAATCGAGTTAAGGTTGCGTTGTCTACTGCAAACCCACCTCAAATTCATTGCACGAGGTTTTGTCCTAAATATGGAATAGCAGAAAGTAGATTTGTGATTACAGTAGCAGCTCAAAAAGATATTTGCCCTCAAATTAACACATAGCCTATAAATGCTGTAGCTATCACAGCTAGTAAAATAATTACGCCTACTATTCATGTATGGGTGTAAAAATAAGAAGAATAATATATACCTCGACCGGCGTGAAGATATAAACAAATAAAAAAAAAAGAGGCTCCGTTAGCGTGAGTAGCGCGAAGAAGTCAGCCGTAATTAACATCTCGAGAGATATGTGATACACTATTGAAAGCAATCGAGATATCTGCTGTGTAATGTATAGCTAAAAATAAACCCGTTAAAATTTGGGTAATTAAACACAAGCCTAATAGTGAACCAAAATTTCATCAGGCAGAAATATTTACTGGCGCAGGTAGATCTACTAAAGCATTATTTGCAATTTTAATTAAAGGGTGTATTTTTCGTAAATTTATCATTATTTTTTAATCACTCTCCGTAAAGGACCCTCAAATTTTGAAGTAATTTTTACAGCAATAATTAAGGTTAAAAGTAGATATGTTATTACTAGAAAAGTAATGGTAAATATGGGGGAAGAAAATAGTATTATAGTTTGCTTTAAAATCGTGAAATTTTCAGGTGTTCTATTTTTATTGTAAAATATGATTAATGTAGTAAATATTAAAATTATTAATAATCATCTACTTAATTGGTATGATGACTTGATATTAAGTTCAAATTTTTCGTTGGAAGCTAATCTTGTAATATATATAAATAAAACCATTAACCCCCCCAAGAAAATTAAAAATAAAATATAGGATATTCATCTAGTTCTTATTTTAATTCAAACTATGACACACAAATTTATAGTTTGAATTAAAATAAGAATTAAAATGGTCACTGGATGAGAAATTGTTACTAAAATAATACTAATAGTTTATAGATAAAATTATAAATAATATAATAACAGAGAATAGTTTATAAAAATATTAGCTTTGGAAGTTAAAGATAACTTTTGTTTTCTCTGAAGTTTTTATAAAATCTTAATTTTTAGTTTACAAGACTAATGTTTTTTTTAAACTATAAAAACTTATTTATATTATAGTTTTAGGTTTTGGTTTATTTAGTGGCCTTTGAATTTTTTGTTCAACTCGAGATCATTTATTATCAACTTTATTAAGTTTAGAATATATAGCTTTAATTATATTTCTGGTATTTATTTTTTCTTTATTTTTTATGCCTTTATATTATTCTTTAATTTATTTAATTATAGCCGCCTGTGAAGGTGCTTTAGGTTTATCCATTTTAATTAATATAAATCGTACTCATGGGGGTGATTATTTTAAAAGTTTTAATTTGTTTTTATTTTAATGATAAAATTTATTTTTTGTCTTTTTTTTAGATGGTTTTCATTATGTGTTTTAGTTGAAGGGGTGTGGTTAATTAATTTAATTTATATTTTTCTTTTACTAGTTTTAGTGTTTAGAAACTTTTATTTTTTTAATTCGTTATTATTAGATATTGACTTAGGGATAGATATGGCTTCATATAGTTTAATTATTTTAAGCTTTTGAATTACTGTTTTGATATATTATTCTAGAGAAAATATTTTTAAACACAAAAATTCTATTTTATACTTCGGGTTATGTTTAAGATTATTAATATTTAGATTATTATTGTCTTTTAGAAGAATCAATTTATTAAGATTTTATTTTTTTTTTGAAATATCTCTTATTCCTACTCTTTTAATTATTTTAGGGTGGGGTTATCAACCTGAGCGTCTTCAAGCTGGTATTTATTTTTTATTCTATACATTATTTGCTTCGCTACCTCTTTTGTTATGCCTAGTGTTAGTTTATATTAATTTTGGTTCTTTAGATTTTTTAGTGCTTACTAATATTAATTCTTTATCTCTATTTTTATTTTTAAGTTTAAGATTAGCTTTTTTAGTAAAAATACCTATATTTTATAGTCATTTATGATTACCTAAGGCTCATGTTGAAGCACCTGTCTCAGGATCTATAATTTTAGCTGGTGTTTTGTTAAAATTAGGCGGCTATGGCCTATTTCGTGTTCTTGGTTTAGGTTTGGTTAGTTTTATTGAGTATTCTTCTTATTTGTTTGGTGTAAGAATTTTAGGAATATTTTATGTGGGTCTCATATGTTGTCGGTTGAATGATTTAAAGGCTTTAGTTGCTTACTCTTCTGTGGCCCACATAGCCCTCGTAATTTGTGGTATTTTCAGTATTTATTTTTGGGGGTTGAGCGGAGGTTTAATAATAATGGTAGCTCATGGTTTAGCTTCTTCAGGTTTATTTTGCATTGTAAATATATATTATGAACGAGTTAGTAGTCGTAGCTTATATCTAATTAAGGGGTTTTTGTTACTACTCCCTTTGTTTAGTTTGTTTTTTTTTTGTTTATGCGCCGCTAATATTGCTGCTCCTCCGACTATTAACTTATTATCAGAAATTTTTTTAATAGTGAGAATTTTGAAATTTAATAGCTTTATATTAATTATTTTTCCTGTAGCAAGTTATTTAGGCGCGGTTTTTACTTTGTTTATATTTTCTTACAGACAGCACGGCAAAATCAATTTCGGGAGTTATTCAGTTTATAATGTAAATACACGAGAATATGTCCTTTTGTTTCTTCACGTTTTACCAGTAAATTTGATAATTATTAAAATTGATTTTTTTTTATTATTGTATTAATTTAAGTAGTTTAAAAAAAATTTAAAGTTGTGGTCTTTTAGATAGGTTTCCTCTTAAATAATCAAAAATTTATTAAATTTAAAGCTTATCACATTTTATTTAGGTTTAATATTAACTAGTTTTTCTTTATACACTACTTATCAGGGGTTGTTATTTTATACTTTATCTAGGGTAATTTTTGTGGAGTGGGAGTTATTTACTTTATTTAGAAGAAGATTAATTGCTACTTTCATCTTAGATTGAATGAGTTTAACTTTTATAGGATTTGTAATATTTATTTCAGGAATAATTTTTATTTACAGAACTTATTATATAGAAGGAGATAAATTTATTACACGATTTATTATTCTAGTCTTTTTATTTGTGGTATCCATATTATTAGTAATTACAAGACCAAATTTAATTAGAATTTTATTAGGTTGAGATGGATTAGGCTTAGTTTCTTATTGTTTGGTTATTTATTATCAAAATGAAAAATCTGCTAATGCAGGTATATTGACTATTTTATCAAATCGTATTGGTGATGTAGCTTTATTATTGAGAATTTCATGGTTAGCAATTTATGGGTCATGAAATTTTTATTTTTTTCAGTATATATATGTAAATGTAAATTTATTTTTTATCACTTTCCTGATCGTATTAGCTGGTTTAACAAAGAGTGCTCAAATTCCTTTCTCTGCTTGACTACCAGCAGCTATAGCAGCTCCGACCCCAGTTTCAGCTTTAGTCCATTCTTCTACTCTAGTAACTGCTGGAGTTTATTTATTAATTCGGTTTAATGTGATATTAGGGATTCATAATATTTTATTTTATATAGGAAGTTTAACTATATTTATATCTGGATTGGGTGCTAATCTAGAGATAGATTTAACAAAAATTATCGCTTTGTCTACTCTTAGTCAATTAGGCGTTATAATATTTACTCTTTCCTTAGGTTTCTACGAATTTTCTTTTTTCCATTTGTTATCTCATGCTTTATTTAAATCCCTTTTATTTTTATGCGCGGGGGTTTTTATTCATAGTATAGGGGATATTCAAGATATTCGTTATCTTAGAGGTTTAAATCTTGGGTGTCCTGTGAGTTCTTTTTTTTTTATTGCTTGTTCTATATCTCTTTGTGGATTTCCCTTCCTTTCGGGATTTTATTCTAAAGATTTAATTTTAGAGAGTTATATATTATGTCATGTAAATTTATTTATACTATTAATTATTTTAGTAGGCACTTTTTTTACTGCTACTTACTCAATTCGTTTAACAGTGTAT
>JAANSM010001079.1:0-20935 GCA_036850725.1 Orchesella villosa | reverse complement strand
AGAGAAGAAGAAGATGTGAAAATTTAAGTTTGCAGTAATACAATTTATTAGTTGATGAGTTACTACTTTTATATACGATACAAGTTTATGGAAAACAAAGTTGTGATCTCAGCACAACTTTTGAATAAGTATTGAAGCACATACTAGATATCTCCGTAGAGAAATAGACAACGAAAAAGACGACCCACGTGAATTTTTACGTGATGCTCTCAGCGAAAACCTATGCAAGTAGAAGTGTCACAAATCTGAGAGCAAGAGAAATTGCAACATATATGTATCCACTTCATGGCTATATCATACAATGCGTAGCTAATGTAGTTAAAGGATGAGATCTGATTTTGGAATGATTTTCTCATGAATATGTTATAAATATATTTACAAAACATTTTTTAAAGAATCTTATGGATACATCACTTCGCATTTGGTTTTTGTCATTAGTTGTGCTAAAATGGAAATGAGTTAAAGGGAAAATAAATGGTATACCTTGAGTACTTCCTGTTTTATTCTCTGCACAAAGGTTACACAATATATATGAAGATGAAAACACTTCCTGGAAACAGTTTCTCAACCCTTCAGAAGATTTAAGATTAAAAGAAAAACTTTTGGAGCAAATTTCCTCACTTAAAAATTTAGAATAAAATCATGAGTGTGCTTCAGTCAAGAAAAGGCGCAGAGGAGGTAGGCACTATATACTGGAACTTCACACCCGCACTTCTCTCATCATAATATCATGATGGACAAGCGAAATCCCCCATAATATATGAAGCTAGGTTCTCTCCATAACATTATTATTAATAGTCCAGCCCAACGTTTAAAAGTACTATACAAAACTCACTCATGACGATAAAAAAGACAATGAAAGGTTTAATCTCTCTCTCTCTCTCCCCAACTGATATTTTCTTTTGGCTCTTACTCTTTCAGTGGCTGATTGCAAAGTCAGAAAATAATAGGAGAGGAGTCACTGCCACACCGCTACTACCACAGAACCATCAACCTTTTGACGACGTAAGTAACTCTTGTGCGAGCCTTTCGTCAGTATTTTCCAAACTTCCTTTTTTATTCTCTTTTCTCCACACACACATACACATCAGAGCAGTCAAGTCAACTCAAGTCAAGAGACTATTGTAATAACAACATTGCACACAACACAACGCACACAACATATATATACACAACTTACTGCAACTGATACAAAACATTCAGTATTCTATTTTGGAAGTAGTCAAGTCAAAGTCAGTCAAAAAATGAAAGGGTGTTACGTTCAAAGAAGTCTTGTTGAGCATGAGCATGTGTACATGAGAGCAAAACGGCTCCAGAAGAGAGACAGAGAGGAGGTTCTGCTCCTTTGCTTGGTTGGTTACTACCGCTCCTGCTGCACCAAAGTAGTGCTAAAATACCATATTATATTACAAAACCTTGTGTATAAGACTTATTTTCCATTCCACCACCAGCAAACCAAACCAAACCAAACCAAAAAGACTTTTTTTCTTTATATATATTTCTGTACCTAAACCATACAAAAAAAGCATACATCATCATGGATATTTCCATGCACCAACTCAACTCAGCTCTCTCTCTTTCTACTACTCACTCAAGTAGTAAGTAGTGTGTGGGTTTCGTGATATGCAGTGCATTACACTATTACACATGATCGGAAATTATAGAAATGCCAAGTAGTAGTCGAAAAGCGGAGGATACGGGGCTGAGGTAGTTGATACTGATACTATGTGTTCAAAAAGAACGTCGATCGAATGCAAGCGTATATATAACAAAAACAAGGTGTAAAAGGTAAGTTTAGGTAGCGAAACAAGAGAGGAATCGTTGACTAGCTTAGCTAATGCAGGTTTGCAGGCATGTTTCTAACAACTTCTATTTTTTTTGTATATTTATGCATAAAATGAGCGCAAAAATTCCTCTTGTTATACAAAATGCATTATTTGGAACATGATATTCCGACAATAGAAGAAGCGAGTGGATGGGAATAATGCAGGTATGTGGATGTGATGTGTTATATGAGGGTATATATATATATATATGGTGTAATGAAGGTTGAGACATAAGAGATGATATGGTATGATATGAGTACATGACTTTTGTTTCGATAATGATATTCATGGGATCATGAGCGGGTGGACAGGTAATTTTATTATGTCGTGGACGTAACATAACATATACGTATTTGTACATTGGTTATGATAAGTAACATAATGTTTGTAATAAACCGACAAGAAAATGTTGGATGGAATATCAATTGAAGTTCATTTCGGTAAAAGAGCGATGGATCATGGCATTGCATCCCATCACCATCATCAACGTTTGAGTTACAAAGAGCTTTCTCAAATGAAACGGTGCAGATGCCTTTTGTATATTATGCAAAAGAAGAAAAATACATTAGAAATATAAAATGGGAAGATGCATTGCATTGCATATGGTACATTACAATCACCAGGTTTTAAAACAGGAGAAGAGAGAGAGGGACAGGGACCTTTTCCTACACATTTCTTCTTTCTTCTCATAGGAATTTTCAGTTATTGTTACCCGAGCTGAATAACTATTGTACATTTACTTCCTCTCCCTTTTCTTATGACCCGAACCGATACCATATGCTACGTTGAAATGGAGCAAAAAGGTCGAATGCTCAATTTTACTTGTAATTGAGTCTGTCATGAGTAGACGTATGCAGGAATTCCAAAGGGGAATAAATACTGAAATGTACTTATTATGTCCAAGACTTGGTTTGGGGTACTTGTGGCTTTTATAAAACTACACAACTGATGGAAACACGCTGGTAATGATAATGAGAGCTAGAATATATTATCAAAAGGTTGCTGTCTGTGGCTCTAGCTTCTTGGTAATATACTTTTCGTGTTACCATTTTACTTCGTTATAAATTGCTCTCTGGAGACAAAATACATGACCAAATTACGATAATATCTTCCCCCCAAAAAAAACTGTCGTGCACAATCAAACTTTGTTAATTTAGCTTGAGCCTAGTTTGCTTTTGGTAAGTAAAAAGCATTGAAATTACTTTGTTGTTAAACCATACAAACAATGGTATCGCTTAAGTACGTAGGTGAGCTATTGATCTTGATGTAAGACAAGCTATCAAGTTAGTACATCGGCTATGCTTCCGGCATCCGGAATAGAAGAAATGTTATCGTTCTCTAGTCTTCATAAACTTATATGTAATGCTCTCAAAACGTCTTCTGCCGACTGTATACATTAAGAAATGAATATTTTCACAAGGGTAAAGATGAATAGCACAGCACCAATGAGAAACTATGATAATGAAAATAAACGGCATTCAATTCAATAACAGGACGCTCGTAATTAAACCGTGATAAGGAGACACACTAAATAGATGTGCATTCGGCTTATTGATAACGAACAATACATCCAAAGGTCAAGTCTTTAAGGAATATTATTTTTTGTCTGAACTCTGGTATGCATATACTGAATGGGAATTTTATGATATTATATGCATTCTTAAAATTTTTAAGATTACTCCAGTTTTATGCAAAGAGTTTTAACTCTATTATGAATTAGTCAAACGTGGTATTTCCCATGCATCAGAATGTAGAATTGGAAGTAAAGTAGAATTATATTCACCAATGCAATTCTTAACTATTCTGCTAAAAAATTCAAGGAATATATTTTGTAATCAACATTCTTTTATTAAAATATGACAGGTTTGTGAAAATACATGTAAGTTTTAGCACCTCTTTCATTTTATAAATCAGTACAAACCAGTTATTCCGCAAGCCATTTAAGCCAATTTCGTTCTTGTGGAAATGTGAAAACAATAGCGATGTGACATCGGATCACATACTATACAAATATATTTTGTTACTAATACATTACTGTAATTTCTATCAGTCCCATATATTTTTTGCCAGGAATAAGAAAAGAGACGTTCTGATCCAGGCGAGGATTTTATAAATAAAAGTACATAAATTAAGAACTTTAGATATCAGATGCGGGAGATAAATATCTTTGCAAATTCCAAAGGGGTCGATTACCAAAACCAACCAGTTGCCCTAAGTTTTTGGTAATGTGAAATACGAAAAACAGGCTTTTTACAATTAAAAAAATTAGATAGTACGGAAAGACGACCATAAAGTTAAAACGTAGTTAGGATTACGTCTAGACTTTTGAGATTACAGAGCTTGGCTTTCCAGTAGGAGGTTGATAGCCATACATAAAAATCGAGGAGATGACGAGGGTTGTTCCAAAGGAAAACTGGAGTGACAATTGGAAATCAAAAAACAGTATCGATGCGACACAAGCGACGACGATGGCAAGGGAAGTGGCAAATCCTTTTAGAATGTTATCTGCATATTTCACCTCCATTGCGACAAGTAGCCCACCAGTAGCTTGAAGGATGACCAAGTACCAGACGAAGAAATCATAACTGTAGGAATAAATTTAGTTATTTATCAGTTTTCCTTCCAGTTTTGTCCATTTCTGTCAAGTCCACAACTTTTAAAAAACAAGATGAACTTTAATTTATTATACTTACCCGAAGAAGAATCCGTTGTTCCGAATTGCACTAAAGTCACTCAGCAAACAGGTCACGATAGCAAACGGGACTGAGCACATTGATAGCTGAACATTACGCATCCAAACTGAGATGGAAGAACCCTTGAGAATCTTTTCAAAGAAAACGCCAGCAAATCCAGAAAGACAGCAAGCAGAGATTGCCGGGACAAATCCAACAATTCTGTTTTGACCTCCATCAGTTGCGGTAGCCTTATGCTCAGTTTGCACCAACTGAACAAGAATGACTCCAAGAACGAGAAGTAGGAGAGCAGTCCATTGAGTGATAATCAGTTTCTTACGAAGCATCACAATACTGAAGATCGCAGTAGTTAAGATCTTTAGTTGATAGGAAACCTAAATTTATAAAACATGGAGTTTAAAAACACTTTCTGGGAGGCCGAACAAATACTTTTAAGTATTTATAAGGAATTTTAGAACATTGACCTGGTAAGTGGCCGCGTCCAGGTGGGAAGCTGCGACGTAGAGAAGGTTGTTCTGAACAACGTAAACCATTGAGGGGACACAGACTTTCATGGTGTCTCGGTAGTTCACNACAACGTAAACCATTGAGGGGACACAGACTATCATGGTGTCTCGGTAGTTCACCACAATCGTGGATTTCAAGTTCGCAATCCATTTATCAACCGACTTCTCACATTCACAGTACACCACGTATAAGCAAATGAAGAATTTTACTACTTCGGAAGTCAAGACAGCTGAATAAAAGTCATTAACAGTTTAAATATGAAGACATTTAATCACTTTTTATCAATACTATATAATATATCATTTAGTATGTTTTTATTGTAATTCTGATAACATACCCGTCGATGAAAGGAACATATCCCCCTCACGAGTTCGTCCAAACCGCATGGAAAGTGCCAAGGCCGCATTTTGAACGACCAGGGTGACTAGGCTCAAATACTTCAACTTGTTCACTCGGCTATCTATAAATTAACACCCAAGAAAATTCACAACTGAAAAAATATTCAATTCCTTATTGGCCAACTATAATAGGCTTATCTGTATGAACCACTTTGCATAAATCCACATCAAAAATCCAGTTTCAAATGCTAACACAATCTACTTACACATTAAAAGATGGTAAATTGATCAGCTATTTAAAAGTATGATAAGATGTCTTCTGCCTTACTTATCTACCTCCAACCTCGGTAAAACTAGGAATAGTGTGCCATATGCTTTGCAAAATCATAGAGCACATATAAACTCCTAATCAAAGATAACCAAAACAAATACAGTGTTGGCAACTGACAGCGCTACTCTGAGCAGAAGGTTTTTGCATAGTGCGTCAGTGAGCAGCACCGTTCTGCTACAGTTTGCAACGGTACTGTCATTATGTTCTATTAGACTAAAATTAAAACGGAAGGTTTTGACATAACTGGTAATAAATTTTTGGTGTAGTATCTTCTCTTTTTCGCTACAAAATAAAACATCTGTACAAATACATGGTCAGGACAGTGTCAAGAGCCACATCCTGTCAGCTGCCATCCTTTGAAGGTGCACTCTGCACTCTATTCTTTACGCATCACATAGATGCTTCTGCTTACAAGGCAAAGAAAATCTTAATAAGATGCTATTCTTTTTTTTATATGAAAATGCAAATTATATGAAAATGTTTCAAGTTGTAGCAAGCATATATAGTACACTTAAGTACACATTCTTGGTCTTTATAAATTATTTGATACTTTGCATGAAGCGTCTAAAAATACTCACTCCCGATCACTTAAGCCACAGTATATATAGGGAAAAACTTACTAGAATTTATGTCCGGCATTGGTTTGCTATTAGTATCTGAGGAAGGTGGAAGTCCCATTAGTTTAATGTGTTGGTGGTAGGTCTACCAAACTAACTAAATACTTGCCAGATTTCGAACGACGCTCTAGATACAAATACGTACCTATCTACTCAAAGTACAAATGTTAAATTTGACGTTTCTCACAAGTTTCACTTGCTCCCCCACTTTGGCACGTTTTAACTTTACCCTTTGGTTTATTTGTGTTATTAAAAAGTCGGTTTGTTACGTTTATCCTGTAATTGCATCGTGATTTGATATCCATCAATTCCAAGTCATTTGCAATGTTGAATGTATGGAGTGAAAAATTAGGTATAGATAAAAAAATGGCAAACTATATAATAGTCTATTAGATTGTATTAGCTTACAACTCTAGACTGAAAATGACCTTGAGAAACTTTACGATATTGTCTTCCCCATAAAATTTAATTGGAACTTGATATTTGAACAAAGAGATCTGTCATATAAAATGCGGTGATAGATGATTGAGTCTGTGATTGGAGCAAGGTTGTTTGTATTGGAATATAACACCTTACATATCACATTCAGCTTAGCTTTTCACAAAAATCAGATCCTTTCATGACAGCTTGATCAAATAAAATGGGGAAAGTACTACGTGATCTGGTAATAAAAATGACTATAATTTATTTCCCGAGGAAGAAACTTTGTATGTGCAATGATGAAAAATTGTGGATAACTTTGGCCGAATTTCATTACTTAATCCTACTAATCCATCCCGTTAAAAACATGTCCACTACACTACTTCCACGTTCACAAAAAAATTATCAGAGATTCGCCTCCTGATTGATACGATGATACTGCAAGCAAATATGCGAATGATGACGATATTAGCGGAATTGAATGGGCAAAAACCCTTCCGTGTGTGTATGTAGGGTTCAATACGGAGCGAAGACCGACCACATCTGTTCGAAGTTTGTATTTATATTGTATTGTATGCATTCATTTTTGTGGCAAGTGGCTGTTCGGATGTGTGTATGTGGTTGCAAACATATTACGTTTTTCTATCTCATTCCAATTTCATGCTCCCAAGTATCCTGACATACCATGATGATATCACAATGCAATGTTGCTTGTTGGAATTTTTTCTTATACTATTCATTTTACACCCTTTCACGAAAGATATATTGAATGACCACTCTCTTGAAGTTACATCTTCATTTTATGATGATATGATGCTTTCTGTATGAAACAAAGATGAGCATTTCTTGGTATGAATTTGTTCAGGAAAATACCTTCTTTGCTGTTCCGATGACCATTTCATGACAAGAATCCGTACCTTGTTACTGTTTCTAACAAATTGCAGTTTTACGTATGGGAAAAATAGACATTATATTTTTTGGTGCTTTTAGAGGAAGCAATATTCAGTATCTTTTGGACATGTGTAGGATAATGATGATATGCCATGGTATGTATATATACTGCAACCTGTTCCGCATTTTACGATGAAAACACTCTCCCTCTCCTGTATATATATGATACGTTGACATTGCCAATAGTTTTTTGTTGAAACGCAACGGTCGCAACTTACTCCATGAGCCTGAATAGAGTTACATCGCGCAGGTGAGTCAACTCATGAATGTGCATCATGATCATCTAACTCCAACTCATTATCATGAGCATCATGAAACATATGCAGAAACAGGTAAAATTTATATCCCTGAAAGTACAGTTGAAGCACCGGTTTTCCTCACACATATTATAGCCTCGAGCGGAGCATGGATGGCTCTTTGTTGATGTTGTTGATGCATTCGGAGATCATGACATTTCTCAACTCATGCAAAAGTAGTAAAAGTGAAAGGAGTCGGGATTACGCTCATGATGACACAGGTTGTGACAAAAATGTTTGTACAACAATGAAAGAGAATCAAGTTTCAGTGAATAGAGCTTTCTTCATGAACGCCAAGCAATTGGAATTCACAATGCTATGATACCCAAAAACCTAAACATAACATGAAACTCGGCATGCCGAAAAGATCACAGTTCATGAATTTGACCATGTGAGGTTGAAGTAATATAACTTGATCAGAATCAGGTTATTAATGAATGATTTACGCTATATTGCAAATGCACTTATGTATGTATGTAATACCTACACAGCCAGAGTGACTCAGCAGTCAGGTAAAAATAGCTTATAAAGTTTGAGATGAAAAATGAAAATAAAGGATTTGATTTGATCAGATGCAGCAGTACTTACGAAGATTTGTGGTACATGCATAACAATATATTTTCAGACTTCCGTTGTACACCCTTTTGTGAACTTTATGCTTCATCTAGAGTAATTAATGCATCAAGATGCATTAGAAACTGTTTTGTTTTACAGTATTTCCGATATGACATGACAAGTCGTCAATGTGTCAGCAAGACACTGCGGATGATTTATAAATAAGTACATTGTACGCGACTTTGCAATCTCTACGCTGTATCAAAAAAACTATTATACTTAAGAAATGTGAGGAGAATGGTTTGAAATCGCTATTTCAATAGAAAGGTGCCTCAAAACGGTTTACCCCCAACATGTAGCTCCAAGATTCCCGGATTTGCTTGGTAAACAACAAAATCCCGGATTACAAGCTAAAAAACTGACTGCAAGTTCGATAAAACCTTGAAAAATCAGTAGAACGTTCAATAAATCTCGAACAATTAGTAAAAAGTTCGATAAAATCTCGAACAATCAGTAAAAAGTTATGAACAAAGCTTGAAATTCGTTTGACAGTTCATAAACACCTGTTTTAATGTCGGATTTTCGTATTTACGGGGTTTAAATGAACGGAAACACCGTTTGCCCGTTGGTGAAGTTTCTAGGCACCCGGTTTGAAGAGGGGTACTCATTTTCACAAATTTGTTATCACAAAAACGTCGTAAAACTACCAGTCACCAGTTTGTATGTCCATAAATGGCAAAAGCTTCTACTGATAGTTTATAAAACTTGATAACCTGACTGGAAACCTTATCTTTAAACTACCCAAGCTCTGCCTTGCCACACACAATGCATAATATATTATACAAATCAGTAGTCATTAGTATACACTAAAAATAAACATGATTAATTATGAAATGATGCCTAACTTCTGATTTGATCTGCCCTGATGATGTCCAATTAAAAAAACAAATCTGTGACTTTCCTATTTCTGTTGGAGACAAGTCCCTGCGCTATATAATTAGATAATCATCCTCATCAGCAGCATTAAAATATCACTGTGTAAATTACAGTAAACATAAATACTAAACCAACTTTCTATTTTGATTCGTAGTAACGAGGCCCTAATGCAATGACTGCCTCGTTTCTTCAACTGCCAATCGATATCTGAGATACTTGCCTCCTACCCAATCTCATTTAATGTGTTTGTGTTTGTTTGACTGACTTTATTTACTTAAATAATTAAATGTTACTACAAACTTGACTTACCAGCCGCCGGAGTTACTTCAGGTATTTTTTCCTTTAGAGCTTTTTCGACATCATTGGTGTTCCTCACACGACGTCGGCGCAGGAACCGACCTGCAGCGGGCCTCACTTTTTCGTAAAACATTGTTCTGAAACAATTAAATTAAAAGAAATAAATGAGCAATAAATCACAACGTTTTATACCTAATTAAAAGGGAAATGGTAGCACAACTTTATACGACAGCATAAACAATGCAAACCACAGCGTAAAATAAATGATTAATTTTATAGATTAATAGTTTATAATGAATGTAATAATTACCTGTTTACACGGTTACAAGACTAACAACAACCGGCGCGTCAATATTCCACTGAAATAGAGACACGTACGGGCGTTATCCACTTTGTTTACTTCCAACTTCAATCACTTGTCGAAAGCACAAAAATGATATATTTCTGATCAGCACGATCAACGATCAGCTTGCTGACGAAAAATGCAGAAACGAAATCTATGCTCAGAAATTTCCGAAATCCTATACGGTGTTGAGTATGACACTTCTATACAGTGTAGCGGTGACAATGACGAAAAGGAAAGATGAGATGAGCTGACTAAGTTACATGCTAAAAACTGCCCTTGCCTTGTCCTGCTAAAACCCAGGCCGTACCAACTTAGCTTCGTCAGGAACAATGCATGGAGCATGCATAAAACAAAGAGGAGCGAGAAGTGTCCTTTCGGTGGATGTGGATGTATGAGTTTTCTTGGATAGTATATGTAGTAGTGTGTATAGCGAATGTCGATCTGATAATAAAGGGTTGTAGAGATCAGTGTAAAATAAAAGGATTTTACTAATTCCTCGTTAACAGAATTCTATCATATGGTATGACGTTGATAATAATATCATGTAAAGTCATGAAACTTCAGATTAATCTATTCTTTGCATAAATTTCTCTATTGTACAGAATCTTCAAGGTGGTTTGAACCCGCCGAGTACAATAGAGGTTTATTTTTTAATTGACTCATCAAGGTTATCCATTATATATAGTTTAGGATTGAGAGATTTTTTTAAATTTTAGCTTCAGAAAGACTGTTATCTTTCCATCTTTTAATGAATCCAACAATGGGTCCATTTGAATCAGTGCTGGAGGATGTACTGTTGATGAGGAATCATACTATAAAGTGGGAGGAATTAGTTACCAGAAATCTAATGCAAGAGGTAAGTAACTACATTTACAACACAAGATCTCTGAATTCAAATCCAGACTTTTTGAATATGTGTATTAATATATGTTAATCCTCAAACGCAGATTCAAATGGCACATCATGTTGCTGACATGCGATATAAAGATGTTTGGTACGCTATTATGGACGAGAAACGCCAACATAGCTTCTTACCTCTCAGCCTCAAGCTTCAGGAAGTGATTCAGTTGGATGAGCTTCTTCATCGGATTGATTCAACTTGGAATTTGATGAATTACGGGGTGAACAATTTGATGTCCAAAATCATGCTTAAGAGGTCAGCAATGGTCACGTTATCAAGTTACTTAGAAGACGAGGAGAGACTTCAATCGTGCCATATATTGGACTTAAAAATCCTTCAGAGTGATATAAGGTTTGTCTTTATTTTTATACGTTTTATTATGTATTGAGAATTTTTTTGACGCAGGTAACTTTCAATGTTATTTTTTGTGTATTTTAGCTGGAAGGTGATGAATAGCGCAACAGCACTTGACCTGATGAATGAGTGGGATTTAGGACAAAAAGCAAGCAGGATGTGTCAGGAGACTTTGAAAATCTTGTTGGTTCGTTATAGGCTACTCAATCAGCGCTTATCTTCATAAGACTTCCATAGTTTAGAACAGTCATTATATATTTCTAATGATTGGATTGTATAGTGTCAAATGGTAAATAAGAAATACAATTTTGTAACACAATGATTTAATTTAACTTGAACTGATTCTTGCTTTATTCATCGAACCATCATTCTAATTTTCACCTTTATCTCCGTACTTTGTATTACATTAACGAATGAAATCGAGAAGCTTAAACTTAAATAACTGAAAAGAGGAAGAAACCACATAAATCGAGATTGAGTAAACTGCTTTCAAAATGTTGAGTGAAATGGCGAATCTTGTTGATATTGCTGACTTACCTCTTCTTTGTTTACGAGGAATTCTACAATTTAATGACAGTAGTGAATTCATTCTTTTAGTGTGGCAGAAAAATGGTCTTGGTAACTGTTTCATGTTTCGTTAAATAGTATAATTCTAGGTATTTATGTGTTTGTGTAAGTTGAGACGATTGACTAGCTGCTGTGCCATACATAATTATTATACATCTATTTTTTTATGTATAAAGAGTTTTCCTTTCTTTATGAAATAGTTTTCTATCGTTTGGAAGCGTGTGATGCACATCAGAGGTGCTCACCACCGGACGCTTTAACTTTCATCCACCTCACCTTTCCTTCTCCCATTCCTCTTTCTCCTTTTACAATTTTTAACCTCTAGCAATATCTACATTCATTTTCAAAACTCAAGAGAAAAACGAATACAACCTTTTGTATATCATTTTAACCTTACCACTATTTCTCTACATTCATCACACCAAAAGGTATAAAAAATTCATCACCTAATATATATATATATATATATTACATATATATAATTAATAATTTACACCAAAAAAAATTCATAGCAGTAGCAAATAATGAACAATATATAAATCTTTGCATATACAACAAACAAACAAACTAAAATACATACTTACATAAAACTCAAAAAACAATTCTTAACTAGCTCTATAATTAAAGACTACAAAGTGGGACCATGGACCATCGCATCGTTACGAATATCCTTTCACTTCCCCGTATTCACTACGTCTCCCCTTTTCTCCCTCAATCATTTTCCACCGCTGCCACCTCTCATTGTACAATGTAGTAATAAACATATTAATATCAACGACTACCAACGACACTATATTCATCATATAATCATAGTCGTAAGTAAATATATTTAAGCAATAATATCCTTCCTCAGTTCCGTTGTACATTCAATGTTTTTTTTTTAAATTATGCTTCATAAATTTATTATTCTGCTAAGAATTACTTGTGTTCACCATAATTTTTTTTATGTAGATATTTTATGTCTCTGTGCCAGTGCACAACACAACGTACACACGGACGTATTTAATGTTCTTGCAATGTCATGTTCGAGAGAGAAATATATATTTAACCAAAAGGAAGAGATGTTATCTTGTGTCAACGTACGTATTTTCACTATAGCAATTAAGATGGCTGTATAAATGCGTGATAAAAGTTGTTTTTTTATAAGGATGGTGGTGTGATAGGTATCAGTTATCATGTAGTAATGTAGGTTATGTATATATTAAGCAAAATATTGGCACATTACCTTGCGTAGCGTAATAATCATAATACAATAATTAAGTATATTTTTAATTGTTACAGAAGACTAATAAGAAAGCACGAAACCAAGTACGAAGCGCACTAAACTGCTTCAGACAGAGTAGTATTTTAGTTTATAGATAGTAGTGGTTCATAGCGTGTTGTGTGAAGTTAGTTTTTAGTGCTTATATTATTACAATATATAGAGATGTAAATAACATTGAGTATACAACTAGTTTTTTTCCCCTTCTAATTCCATCATTTTGTTTTAAATCTGAGCGGTGGGTCCCGGTTTCAAAAAGAGTAGGCTTGTATTTCTTGCGGTAACCCAAAAAATAGTGTGTTTGTGTGTATTATATAAGTTACGTTAGGTTACGTTACATCTGAAAGAGATTGTTTTTTTTTCATGGTGTTAAGTTTACTAACAGTTTTTTATACACCTATTAATGCGACATTTTTTTAAGTAGATTGAAGCAAAGTTTGTATTTTAAAAGTTAAATGCATTTTTGTGAGTGAGTTTTTTGTAGTTATTAATATTATGGTGGCGGAAAAATTGCTTTTGGTATTTGTTTTCTTGCAGATAGTAATTATTGCTTGTCTACAACCCTAGCAAAATACTAAATACGGTGAAGATACTCTTTCTATATATATTATATTCTAAACTACAATGGAGTCTCTCTTTTCCAGGGTACTACACCGTTCCCATCACTTTTAACAGGTTTCTTTCGTACTAAATTTGGGACAGCCATGGAAGCTGCGGAGACAAGTGGAGAGTCGTCCTGTTGCCCCTTTTTCCCTACTGCTGCTTCCAGAACTCCTGCTTTTAAAGCTGTAAGACCGCTTCGGATAGCACTTGTAGCACTGATAATACTACTGTTCGCGTTGTACGTCAAACCGTTCTTTCGTGGATTTTTCCCGTTTCCCGAGTTTTCTGATGAACTGTTTCCAAGAATGATTTTCATGTGCGAGTCCTGAAATGTATGTAATAATTGAGAATTAAGATGCTGAACGAATTGGTTATTAAATATATCAGTATTATTTTTACCCTTGTAAAGGCAAATGGTTGTACGCTACACCCATTGCTTAGCAAGGGTGATCCAGACTTTCCGCCTCCAATGTCTGCCCCGCTGAAATCTCCCGAATTATGACTCCCCCTTAAAGCATTGTCGGATCTAGGGAATGCACTATGAGGACTCATTCGGTCATCATTGATACTGTCACTGGAAGGTGACTGAGGTGGGGATGCGTAAATTGGACTTTGAGGCTCGTTAAGAGGTGATAAAAGTCTGCTACCCGGTCTGCCTTTCATTCTAGATAATTGTTGAACTTGCTGTGTAAAAGAAAGTCCACTTTGTTTCGAGTTACTATCGTTATTATTGCTTCCGGATGTGGATCTTCTGGAGCGATCTTGTCGTGAAAGCATTCCAGGAGAACCACTTTGTTCAGAGTTTGAGTTATGCGAGGACTTTGTCGAAGTTGTCATGTTGCTTGGGGCACCTACTCCTCCCACTATTGAGGTGATTGAGCGACGTTTCTCTCCATCTGGGGTTGAACCTTGAGTTGTCGTGAAAGCATTCCAGGAGAACCACTTTGTTCAGAGTTTGAGTTATGGGAGGACTTTGTCGAAGTTGTCATGTTGCTTGGGGCACCTACTCCTCCCACTATTGAGGTGATTGAGCGACGTTTCTCTCCATCTGGGGTTGAACCTTGAGGCAGGAAGTGTGATTCTGTTGTTCCACAAGCTGGATTGTCAGAACTTGCATTAAAATCCTGGCTGAAAATTCGAACTGGACGGCTTACATGGATCAAGACTTTCTCCACCATGACGGGTTCCTAATCCATCCCATTCTGCTACATTCAGTCCTTTAGCAAGCACTAGATTAAGTGGAAAGGCAAATTTTGAGACTTAGTAGTAGTATTGAAAGCCATAATTACATAATAATGTGTTGTTGTAAAAGGATCAAACTTACTGGTTTTGCTCCTAGCTAAAGCAATTTCCTCTAGCAGTTTTGAAATAGAAACATGGCCACTCTTCAGGGCTACCCTAATTGGTGTCCTACCGCATCGATCTGAATGAACAGGATTAGCTCCCCACTCAAGTAATGCTCGTACACATTCTAAATGTCCCTCCTGCGCTGCGATGCATAAGGCTGTGGCTCCCTACGAAAAGTGTCAATGTTATTATCAGACTGTTTCATGTATTATTCATCTCTGTTTTTATCCCATAAACCATTTAAATTTAACTTGGGATTACTTGATTGCATGTATGATCGATTTTAGACCCTCGTTCACACAATAGACGCACAATTTCCGAATGACCTTGCCAACTCGCACTTTGTAGCGGTGTTCTTCTGTCATTGTCAACAGCATTAACTTCTGCACCAGCAGACACGAGCAACTCCACCATTTCAAGATGACCTTGCCACGCACTGACATGAAGTGGTGTTCTTCCTTCAACATCACGGGCTTCCACATCAGCCCCACATCTTATCAAAAACTGAGCCATTGCTACTCTGTTTTCCAGAGCAAGAAGATACAGAGTACTTCTACCATCCGCGTCCCTATAGTTAACATCGCTTCCTCTCGAAACGAGCAACTGGTGTGGCAACAAAGAGAAACGCAATGAATAATTAATTTAAAGTCTAATTCAATTTAAAGATTTGGATATTTATTCCCGTTGCCTTATCTCACCTGAACTATGTCTCTGTATCCTTCTATTGCTGCAGCTCGGAGTGCAGTTCTTCCATCGTGGGATCGTTGATCAATAACAGCTCCAAGATTAAGAAGAGCTTCAAGGACACTAATATGTCCCTCTTGAGCTGAAAGTAGTAAAGCATGTTTCCCGTCATTGTCCGTTTCATTGAGTCTAGCGCCCGACTCGACAAGAACCTCTGTCACTTCTTGATGCCCTTCAAATGATGAGTAGTGAAGTGGTGTCCAGCCAGCATTATCCCTGTGACCTTCGTCTAAGCCCCGAGCAAGTAGGAGTCTCACCACACTCACGTTACCCTATTTGCAATCCCATTTTACATTTAAGTAATTCAGATTTGTTTCCAGTAGAAGATAATTTCAAGTTTTTTTTTTTAAATTTACCTGAGCTGCAGCAACGGAAAGAACCGTTCTCCCTTCACCGTCGATATGATCAACGTAGGCACCCCAGAAAAGTAAAAGTTCACAAACAGCTGCATGACCCATTGACGCAGCAGCCCATAGTGGTGTTCGGCCTGCTTTATCCACTGCATCTACATCTGCTTCGTATTCCAAAAGTAGTTCGCAGACTTCCCTACAATATTATATAAACATTTTATGTAATGTTTTCGATTTTGGACACATATGAATAGTTCTTTTTGTAACAAGCTTACTTGTGGCCTTCAAAAGCTGCAACAAGCAATGGCGTCGTTCCATCTCTATCTTGATGATCAACCTCTGCATTTCTCTCTAGCAACAGATTAACAACTTTCAAGTGTCCTTGACTAGCGGCAACACAAAGAGCAGCGACTGAGAGAGCCGTTCTGTAAATTGGTATAATAATTTGGGTTATTTGCAGCTCGAAACATTATTTCCCGTCATTTTCATTTTATCCGGCAATTTTCATTTCCAACTTACCGGCCATCAGAATCCGCATGATTTACATCTGCACCAGCACTCAATAACCTTTCCACAATGTCTGCGTGACCCATATACGCAGCTGCTATCAACGGCGTCCTTCCTTCACTATCAGGCAAGGATGGTGACGCACCAGCTTTTATCAGACTATTTACAACTTCTTCATGACCTCCCCAGGCCGCAGCCCTTAAAGCTGTTCTTCCATCGCCGTCAGTCAAATCAACCTGAATACGATTTCAGCCAGTTATATATGGCATTTCTAACTACGACTAAATTTTTCAAGAAGAAAGATATCTTACTTGCGCTGATTGAGCGAGAAGAATATCAACTATGTCTACATGACCAGCCCACGCTGCTGATCTTAAAGGTGTCCATCCATCGTTGTCTGCATGGTCAACATCTACACCGGCTGACAAAAGCTCTCTTACGACTGTTGCGTGACCCTATAATAACCAAAGAAATACCTATTTTTATACATTTTTTCAATATTAAAACCGTGACTTCATAAACTGGAATCGTAACGAACCTGTCTTGCTGCCAAGTTCAATGCAGTGCGACCATGTCTATCAACGGCTTCTAGGGAAACATTATGACTAATCAAAAACTGGACAACGGCTAGGTTCCCATCATTTGCCGCATTATGCAAAGGGGTTCGTTGATTGTAATCAACTTGGTTAACATCTCCAATAACGTCTACTTTAGCAGGTGATTCCGCTTCGTTAGTTTCTTCAGTAACACACGTTCTTATTGCAGGGTCATCCGCATTCTCACAAGGAGCTTCACCTCCTCCCTCATCCAAACAAGTATCCGATCCATTTCTCGTCGGCTCCCTTGAGCCTTCCAGCTTCGACGGCACAGTTCTAACAGTCTGCTTTGTAACTCCGCATGCCGCAAGCAACTTGACAACTTTGACGTCATGCGCGTGGAGATTAAAATCCTCGTTAAATACTTTAATACCTAATGACAACAGAAATAGAGGGACTTCTAGGTTGAGGTCACCAAATAACTTTGTCGAATGAGAGAGGTGATACGCTAAGTCAGCAACTTCACACGAATTCAGTTCTGAAGCTCGGGACGCCAGCCAAATGGCTTTCATTATGTGTCCATCTTGTTGCTGGCACAAATATTTTTGGGTACAATACTTGACGTCACAAAACCACTCGGAAAAACTATGATGAAAGAGAAACTGGTAACCATCAGGTGACTTAATGAGAACTCTTCGTAGAACGTGCATTCGTTTTGCAAAGTCTTCTTTGGTAATGGCAGGATGACGGGAGGTGAGACAGGCAAGGATTTCACTTTCCTGCATTGGCTGACGTGATACTAGGAGGATGCATAGAACAGGTTGAACTTTGCTAAATTGTTTTTTGGTAAAAAGTCGTTGACACAACCACAGGTAGAGTCCATACAAAGTGCCAGGAATTTCACGTATTTCTCGCAGCACTATAAAATTTTCAGATATCCCATCTAAAACTTTCTCCAAGTAGAGAAAACAGCCATTGCTTTTTATATGGAGTTGATTGAGCATTTCAGCCGTTTCTCGTCGTATATGTTGCCGTAAAGCAAAGTCTTGATCCAGACGGGATAAGATGTACTGTTGAACATCACGTATCACCTGAGATTTCAAAAAAAATTAGGCAAAATATTTAAAAAACGTACATTTAACGAATGTCTGAATTAATCGTTATGATAGGTATCTATGCTTTACTTTACCTGAGATTTTCTCAAATCGTCTAAACCAATTTTCCTAAATCCAGAGAATAATTTTCCTATATATTTACTTTGTTTCCTTGCCGTACAGACTAATATCAACCATGACGGTAGAAGATGACAATGATTCCCAAGTAGTTCACTAATTGTATTGCTAAATGATCCTTTACATGATGAGCTATTACATGGTAGTTGAGATGTGTTGTATGACTCATCAATGGAGTCAACGAGGAGAAAGCAAGCTTGTTGTGGACATTCAATTTCGAGCAGAGGAAATATAATCAGTTTTTTGAAAGCAGCATCCGGATCCTCTGCAATGGATTTGAGACACAAATCTTCCTCAGTCACCTTTTCACCATAGCCTTCAACAAGCGGACTTTCCAATAGTTGGACACAAATTTGGTAAATAAATTCCGCCAACGATAGAGTGTTGAGGTCATGAGATTGACAAAAATGGTGAGCTAGGAGTCGTTTTCGAAGTTGTAGTTGTTTTCCATGCTCTGCCGTTGGGCGAACCATTTCGGAGCAACAGGCAGTTTTCCCTGCTCCTGGTCCCCCAACAATCAGTATCCCATTTCGTCCATTGTTGAGGCCCGCCCCGTCCTCGTCCACCCGTCTCTGAAGCGTCTCCAAACAATGAAGAATTTTGGAAAATACCCATTCTCTACAGAAAAATCGCTTCCCTTCCAGTAGAGAGTGGGCCATGTCCCCCATCAAAAAAATAGTAAATCAGCCTTATATCGTCTTCAATGAAGAAATTCCCACTAACATGTCATGATGATGATCATCATCATGCTCAACAACAGGAGGGTTTCCAACGTCTTCGCCTTCCCATCATTTGTCATTTTACACTGTATTTTTATTGCGGGTGATGAAGCTCCAACTTGCTTCATTAGTTATATCACAAGTGCACTTTTAAACCTTTATCGTCATAACCAAACCTCACAGTCACAAGATAAAACACCGGGCTAACGTTGTAATTGGACTGCTTTCACAAAGTTTCCTCACCAAATGTTTTCTCCAACCTTTCAACTTTCTCTTTAGCTTGAGTTGATTTTGTGAAGAGTTGCTTAAAGTTTAATCTGCAAATAAAACAAGACAAGCACATTCATTAAAAACGTATTTAAAAATGAATTTGCATGCCGGTTGTGTGTATCTTCATAAACTATTCATAGAAGTCACGTCAAGGATTTCCATTTTTAGTGTGTTACTAGCGATGTACACGGAACGGAACGGATCAGAGCTCTGGAAAATCGATAGGAATAAGTGTACATTGTGATAGTGTATTACGCATTACTACCCACTCATTTACGAGAAAAAGGGTGTTTTTAATGCCCCAATTATCAATTCAATCAGCACCTTCACTTCCCAATAAAGACTAATCCCGCAATAAAATTCAGCTCTATTTGGGAAAAGCTAATGAAATCACAACTCTACGCTATAAAAAACTAACTACTTTTGACATTACAAATGATATTGGAGCACAACAGTTGACAGTTGCAAATTGAACCTTTTCACCCTCACTTTATTACAGCATTCTTTTTAAGTTTATCTACTAATTTATTACTTCCAACAAAATCCTTTAAAGTATCTACTTCAAGCTGACTCTTGAAAAGAAACAAGTACTTTTCATTACAAAACTCTTGTTTATTTTTTCGTACACTTTTCCTCTGTCCATTTGAACTCGTTTACTCACTCCACACTATTAAAACCTTTGAAAGATTTTTGCTCAACACTTCAGTATTCTTTAGACAAAACCCGTAATTTACAAATTAGCAAATTCTTTATTTAAATAACCCAAAAAATGAATATTTTTGCAGAGTATTACCATCACATCATCCCACTTTTAATCCAATTTTCCTTCCATTTGTTTCAGACTTTAAAACGTTTTAGATGACTGCAATATTCCTGTTTTTTGTGGTCTCGTGTTATTATTATTATTAGTATTATTACTTGTTTCTCTCCTTTTTTTAAAAAAATGTTTCATACCCCTTCATTCTTCTATTATGAGTTTTTCTTGTGAGCTAGCTCACTCACAGTCTCACTCTACACACTCATCTCATGTATGTCTTCCTGTCTGTCTATCCCCAAGTATTAGTATTATGATTATTATGATTATATGAGTAAAATAGCAGTGGAAAAAAGCAAGTTTTACTCTGTTTCTCTCTCTTTCTCACTCTCTTGTGTATATCTGTTTTTTCTTCTCCTCTTGCTTCTTCTACTCACTGCTTTTCTGACTCACTGAGATCATCCTTCCTGTCCGTGTCCAGAAGAAAATTCGAAGTGAGTTCTTTTTGTGTAGAGTTTGTGACTATGAATGTGGTATGTGGATGCCTGAGACTCTGATACCGTTCCATAATACACAGAATTCAATCCAAAAAGCAGAGAGTTAGAGAAAAATAGAATACTATGGTGTTTTAGCAAGAACCTCTGCCATGCATTACATTCTCACCACTTTACTAGTTA
>JAANSM010001078.1:0-20954 GCA_036850725.1 Orchesella villosa | reverse complement strand
AAAAATACAGAAACTGTATAAAAAATTACGTCAAATCATGCTCTGCTCCCTGCTGTTCCTTTTTACTCTACCCTCTGACAACTCTACAAAATAAAAATGGTAACTGTAGATAGTATTTAACTCAATAGATAGGTATGCTTCGTTCCAGGAAGTTTTACAAGTTCAAAAAATCAAAATCACTGAGTCAGTGCTCCCTCTTGTAGTTGCTCATCATGCGTTACTACACTTGTGCTTTTCTTACACAATTCCTGTTTGACACGGCTTTTTGGATTCACCAAAATGTCTTCACACCTTGAAAAATATTTACGATCACTATCTCAAGTTTACGGGTTGCTAGCTTTTATGAGCAAAGACGAAACAAATTTTCGTCTCAATGCGTTAGACTCTGTTGGTTGTGTCTGGAAGAAAGAAGCCGCAATGTTTTGCATTACTATTTTGACGCTGCTTGAGTTAAAATGTAATAAATGGATTCGCCCAACTATATATTATACTTCTATTGTGTAAAAGTCGTAATCGTTTACCCTTAAAAAGTAGACTTGACTTGACATGCATTCAAATTCCCAATCAACCATCTTAAATTTCAATCAGTTCGGCTTGTCGACTCTTGATTTCATATAGTTTGCCAAAAGACTTTTTTATGGAAATTCCAAACATGGACTATGGAACTTAGCATATCTCCTCATTATGCGGTTTTGTAGATCAATGTGTGTGTGTTGTGTGTGCATTGAAAACGTCGTAAGAATGTTGAACCTTGAAATTCTATTGGTGTAAAAAAAATGCATCCGTAATCCTAGATTTTTAAGCAAAGTAAAGTTGTATTTAACAAGAATGGTAGTGGCTCAAGTGTAAGCCACAAAATCAAGCAAAAGATACCTTCCTGAAGTTACCAAAATCTCTCATAAGCAAATTAGCATGTTACAATATAAACTGTATTCTTGTTTTCTATAGCATACAGCATACTCACTTACACACACTATTATAAGTGTGGCGTGGTGCACGTCGCACAATGATAAGCAAGTTTTGTACTGATCAACATATTCTGATTAAAAGGTTGTAGCACTTTTGTAGCAGAACAACGGAAAATGCACCAGATTCATCTCAATTTTATGATAAGCAAGTTTTGTGCTGATCAACATATTCTGATTAAAAGGTTGTAGCACTTTTGTAGCAGAACAACGGAAAATGCACCAGATTCATCTCAATTTGATTGATATCACACAAAAACCTTGCATGAGTTAGCCATAGCCATACAAAAGCCCCTTAGCTAGAAGCTCCTGGCCTGCGAAAATTTTTTCTTAGACGTGTCTGCTTAGGGGGCTGCTTTTGAAGCTAAAAAATGTGAATCGGGGATATAGTCGGTTGGTCATGCACGAAAAATAGGAAGGAAGCGAACATGGATGAGCAGTGTTTTCTTCTACAAACTTCACTTTCAAAATGTGAATTTAAATTTGAGCTAGCTAAAAAATTGATGATAACCTAAGTTTTCTAGAGTTCGTTAATGCTAGAGGATATCTGACCGAAACTGTTGCCGGAGTTTAAGTTTAAATTCCCTTTCATTAAATTGATTCATTATACGCTGAGTACAGTTCGACCATTTCAATTTTAACACGCCTTTCCTTGCAAATTGCAAGTTTGAGGTCAAATTCCTATCGTTTTAAAAGTTTTAGATCAAACCAGCCTTTCAGCTCTTCCTAAAATCTGTATACAAAAGGAGATTTCATCCCTACCCTAATCGTTTCAAAGAAGTGTAGTATTATGGGAAGTAGAACTTTACTTCCTAAACGTTCGTTCTCACTCTCGATATTCTTCAAAAAATTCAGTTGAAGGGACATTCGTTCAGAATATTCTTTAGTGCGCTGTATTATCTCTCGTGTCATTTCAAACGAAAGACTCCCGTCTCTTTATACCGCAGTTTTATCTTATTATTACGGGATATCCTCAACTATCCGACGCAGTTGTTTTCATTTGACATAATTTCTTGCTTTTACTGTTTTTCAAATCGTATCACGGAAAAAGTAAAGTGACTCACGTCAATCCAAAACTCCCTTGTCTACAAAATAAGAAAGGTGTATAAATAAGTAAAATGATCCTATTCGTCAGTCCGTAAGCCTTGTTCCCACCACGTTTTGCGAACAAGTTTGTAGGTTACACAATTCCCAATAGCCTGCACATTGCAAACAAGACAGACACCAACAAAACAAGACGTTAAAACGTAGCTTATAGGTATAAAATGGACACAATTTACACACACTGCAGTTAAGGATGAATGCATTGTCGTGTACGTAGTATGTCCGTCCGGTGATGATGATAATGCTGCGCTCAGTATGAAATGCATATCAATCTCAAGAATGTACTTATTATCAAGCGGAAGTCGCCAGGGAAGAGCCTACTTTTTTGCTTGTAAACCTGCAAAGAAAAGGAAAACAGCAGATACTGTCCCGTCAAGGATTCTAGGCAAATATTATACTTAAGACAATATGAATATGCATCATATTTTGAACTAAAGGTTATTTTTGTACCTAAAAAGCCTAGTGTATTAATTTATGTATGAAAATACATGAAAATAAGTAATTGTATTTATGTTATATATGTACGTCTTCCTTAAATTAAATATTTATACCAATGCTCTCTAAACTCTAAAGATTTCCGTATAAACTGAGTGGCCATAAAAATGGTTGAAACTGGAACTAAATAAATTCGAATGGCAATTACTAAAAGCACAGGTATGAAATCTATTTTTAATGCAGCTAAGCTGTAGGAAGTTCAAGGTTTTAAAAACATGTTTGGTTTCATGTTAGCACCCAATATAATAAATGTTTTCATGAAATCCTATAACGTAAGCATGACACGATTAATACAAAACCAATGTGTACGGCTATGTTCTGCTCCAATTAGTAACTGACAATGAATCCTTTTTTTGCCAGGAGGTGAATCTCTGATCAAAAATGGATGGGATTGCTTAGCTCGTTTGCTCGTACAAAAGTTACACAGGCGACTGCTTTTGGTGCTTTCTTATTTTGCAACGACGATTCAACATAAAGTGTGTGCATGCTTATTATACTATACGTATTCTTGGCATATTGAAACTGCTCGCGGTCAGTGAAAATGGACGCTAATCCCACGAAAATACGTTCTTCCCAACATCAATAAAGTTTATTTAAGGAGTATAATAATTTTAAATCCACTTTCTCATTATAAGTTGCCTCAGTACATGCCAGTTGCCATTTCGTTCTATACCTCGCACATTATTGTGCCGTATCTGCTCGTTTAGGAAAAGATACATTTTCAATGCCATCTTTTACAATACCACCAGGAAAGCAAAAATGTATTAGTATTGTGTAGTGTCGACCACGACCACAGGTTTGCCGTATGACTTCATCTTGTTACGACTTCAGCTTTGGCAATATCCTAGAAAATAGATTGAGGAGAGTGAGCTAAATGCACCAAATACGATGGATAAAAGGAAGATTATGCCTCGAGACAATTCACTCAAAAATTTCTTTATTGTGAACACACGCGCTAATATACTGCGCCGTCAACATACATATAAATCTATTGCAATTCATATTAGAGCACAAAATAATGATTATGATGGAACCTACGCAAGAGAGTTGACCACTACAAGACTAAAAATCCCATAACACGTAGAATAATCATTGCTTATCGTTCATTGACCACATTTTATTTGATGTAATGACTCAATTTCAATCTAACTAAACCATTTTTCAGAACTAGGATGAACATTATGAGATAGAAATGGGGACTTTGTAGGTGGTCACTAGATATACCCTAGTCACCTATATTTTAAAAATGCGTTTCGTACAAGTCGTCCACGAGTAGATGACGTCCAATATCAATTACGTAAAACTAGTGAGCGCGTCAGCCAGCTGGTCAATTTTCACTAAACTGCTACTGCATATATTCAATTTGCATTTGTGCCAAATTGTAAATTTATTGCTAAATTAAAGTTGAATTTAGTTCAAACCAGCTACATTTTGGAAAAATGCATTATATATATATTATTAAAGTGACTCATTTTAAACTGCCTGCTTAGCCACACCATTAACCATTTTCATGGCAGATGAATTTTACTAGTTATAGTCCCAGATTTTCAAGCATGTGACTCCATTGCATGTCAAGCAAAAAAGTGTAAATCATTGAATAATGGCAATTTTCTTGCTGTCATTTGTATGATTCGTTGCATTTACTCCAACACAAAAATGTTATGCACAACGTTAAAGGATTCGAACTTGAAAATGGTCTTTTCAAGGTGTGATTCAATGTGCTACCAACCATAACGAGTGAATCGTGTCCAAAAAGAAGGAACAATCTACAGAAAAAAACTACTAAATGTCAATCCATTAAGCATTATTTGGCATTTTATGTAACTTTGTTTGAATTTAGTTTAATTTAAAGTCTACTTTAAAAAAGGCATCACTGCATCACAGTATAAAACACTTTAGCTACTTGACTAAGCTCTCGTCCAACTACCACCAACCATAAACATACGTTTAAGCTATTAGAGAAGCTAATCAGATCCTCATCACATCACAACACATATACTATAAGAGTTTAAAACAGAAAATGGTTGGTTGACGAAAAAGCCATCATCGAAACCATATAATGAATGCATGTACACACAATGTCCACAATCATTCAATTTTAGAATTAAGGGATAATGGAGCTCTCGCAGTAGCACCAACGTCATTCATTGCATTCGTCGTGTTCTATTAATACCATCTCAGAAAAAGCTTCAAATAACAACTGCACACATTATAGAAACACGCATGAAATGTTTGACACACATTTAAAAATGCTAAAAAAAATCATGCATACGTGATAATAATTCATTATATGCTAATGAGAATTTAACAGGCGAAGAAAAAAGGGTTTACATATATTTTTGGGATATACCTTTTTTTACATAGGCTCGATCATAAGAACAGACTTTTACAGCAACAAACTGCAACTTTATGTTGCATATCCTTCATTCTTTCCCCTTGCCAGTGAGATATTAATACCTCATTTATGGATTTGGGATATGATATCCACGCCGAGAAAAACGGTGAATTTCAAAGGAACTTCACCGGGCCAATTCCGTCCGTTGCTGAGTTGTAGTGCTTTCAGCACAGTCAACAGTGTAATTTATTGTAAAAGAGATGAGACTCCCTACCGCTTGCAGAATCGGCACTTGGCTTAAGTAAACACTTGACTCACTCAGCATAAGAATGGTAACGCATGCAATGCGTGCATGAACCTTTGTCAGGAGTGGATTTGTTTAAATAATGTCTATTATAAAATAGGTTTTTCGTATAGAAGAGTGTGGTAGTGTGATGTGATGCTGATGATTTCTGTTATTTGTATAAGCTAATTTCATTATGTGTTTGTGCTACATATCTTTTTATGTAAGTCCCGAATTCACGAGGATTTACTCTATTTGACATGAATATAAAACCGAAAAGAGAGTGTGTGTGTGTGTGCAACCGACTCAATGTTTCATTGTTCTGTCACACGTTTGACTAGCTGTTCCGTCACTGTTTCGGAGCTCAAATATGGCTCAAGAAATGAAACGGGCCCACGATCTATTAGGGATGATAAAAAGGCAAGTCTTTGTTTTACAAATTCGTTAGCAGCACCATATAAAGAGGACACGGTCAAGTACCGTACCTCTGGTGAATTCTCGTAGTAAATGGTAGCATGGAGGAAAATGCATAACATTTAAGTAAGTTCACTTGTTATCAAATGGATATGTAATGTTGCCACTTGCCACGAAATATTGGGCTTATGATGCATTTTATGCGTGTATTTTCCTTGGTCAGTAATTGATGCTTTCTTCACGTCTCTACATGATATGCTACTTATCCTCTTAATCCTCACCTGTACACCGTATTATTTATATATTATGTAAAGCAAAACTTGGTCAAAGTTCACTTCCGTGGTTATGTCGAAGGTGTCTGACGTTATGTTTCTTTCAAATCAATTTGCATCTGACATAGACACCAAACCAGTGGGCCAAATGGCTTAGACGTTCTTTGATAAGACCATTTTAAGAAGTGTGCTTTATCTCCTTCCTCGCCTTTAAAATTCTTAATGTGATATGTCAGTGAGATCAACTTTAATGGAGACATCAAATCAATTTTTCTCCCTCTCGACCGACTTTAAAACTCTCGACATGCTGAGGTTTAGTAGTGGGTATTAAGTATTTTGTTATACTTGTCCGTTGACCTGAAATCTAAGCAAAGCTTTTAAATGAATATGAAGCACACAATTTTGAACTTTGTGTGCCTCAACGAAATCAAGCTTGATATGGAGAAAGAAACTAACTGACAAAAACATTTATATTACTTGAGAAATCATCAAAAGGTTTAAGATCTCCTCTTGATTCGATTGACTTGCTTACTCTCACAAGACCGTTTTCGTTTTGACTTGATTAATACACTGTTCCATTTCATCGGCTTGACTCAAAGGGGGATGTCATTTCTTTTTTTCAAGTGTTGGTCGGTCACTCAGTCAGTCTCATAAATTCTAGCTTGCGATGATATAACCTTTTTAGTGTGCGTAAAGTATCTGTAGTACATCCTCTTTAAAAAAGCATAGGAATGTTGATCGTAAATCAAAAGCAACAGGTTACGGATTATGTTACTGTAAGACAGCGATATACTCAACGGTCTCAACGCAAAGCAGAAGATGTTTGTTTGCATTGATCGACAATTGAAATATATATGACACTGCATACACCGGCATCCTCATTATATCCTAAAGGAACCGCTTTATGGTCTGTCCGCTTTGTAATAACAATCACAGATTGACATTAAATGATTCTATCAAGCTCATTTAGAACTTGTCAAAAGATTCCATATGAGATTTCCTTCACCATGTGGCATTCCTTGCACTTCGAAACATCTTTATTATAATAGAATGAAATGAATACGATCTTGGGAATACTGTATGATAGTTTGGTGTTTACCAGAGTTTTAAAACGGAACTAAGAATACTTAAAAAATTGTACGTTGCCCTTTTTTAAAAGAAATCTTACGATTGCAGTAATAAAACGTGAAGAATGGCTTTGAATGCTGAAGAAATTATAGGTTTTAAAAGATGAAATATTTAAGAAGAAAATTATTTTGGTATTTTTTCCATATTTTCGGATTTTAAAAGTTATAATGGGTGTGCCAACCGTTGCGGAACATTTTCATGAGGCTGATGACAGGAGAAAACAGCAGCTACAAATAAATTATTATGATTCGTTAACGAAACGCTCCCTTTGAGCCATTTGCAAATTAGTTGTAGTTTTTTTGGCTCACAAATATGAGTATAAATATTACTGCTTAATGTAGCGAAAGAAGTCACGAAAATCAGCTTAATCGTGCAGCTAATGAGCGTTTTCGACTGAAATTAAGTAGAGCTCCACCATTTTTAACTGACATTCTATAAATTCATCTATATTAAAATCCGGTCCCAAGGCAAAAGAAACAGTAATATGGCCACACGTGTGCTAAAAATGCTAAAACTGCTAAAACGTAAATATTTGCAGAGAGCACTGAACTGTCATCATATCATCATCAAACAAAGATGCGAAGAAAGTATAAAATTGTTGGAGGTTGTGTACAATTGCCTGCTGATATCTGAGATTCATATTTTGTGAACATTTTCGGTAATTATTTAGCAATGAATTTACACTAGTTGGAGGTATGACTGAAACAAACCTACAAATTATTGTTTGACAATGGTTTATGATCTATATAATCTTCCTTATCGTGAAATTAACGCAAAATAAATATAAGCGATTTTACCATTTTGCATTCAATGCTACATGCGTGAGCTTTATTGTAATTTAAAAAAAAGTGAATAGGAAACAGTACAGTTTACGCATTTACATCTGTGTAACAGGTGAAATTCAGTAGATTTTGTAGGAGTCTCATAAATCGTCATTAAGATTCCATTTTCCGCATGAGCTGAAGCAAACTTTATTACTGCTACCGTAATTACTAATTAGTTTTGAGTAAACACAAAAAAATAAGTCTCCTGGTTCGTCCGTTGTACCTACTGTTGAAATGATTATAGTAATCATCAAAAACTTCATTAAATTCTGATTTTCGATGCATTTTATGTTGAGAGAAACCTGTTATAAACTTATTGAATAATGTTTTGAGGAAGTAATGCAATGATTGAGTATTGAATTGTTTTCACTTCAACATATAATTATATAAATTCAAATAATGTAGAGTTTAGGCTAAAAAATGAGGTAGAGAATGATTTTTGTTAGCCGTAAAATATCCTTTTCTTTCGGACTGCTTTGAAGCTTAATGAAATTACTACAAATTGAAATAACAGAGAGAAAAATGTGAAACCGGGTGCAGTATTGATTTCTGTTCAATTGAGTAACATACATATTCGTCCCATTCAAGCCCACCGTCCTTCCATAATACTTTGTGCATTTTTGAATATTTTGGATGAGTAATTCCTCAATAATATTTTAACCAATTTATAAAAACAGAAAAGAAATGGTAAGCACAACGTGTTTGTTTGCTCATAATTTGTAAGGCCATTTTGTTTCTTTAAACCAAACAAATAGTTTAGCATAATCTATACAACTTGATTACAAGGGATTATACCGGCCTAATTAGTAGATTATGAGTGTAAACACAGATTTATAAATGTAATTGCTGATAAAGTTAGTTGAAGTAATCACAATCACTATTTAATTCACTCCCATGAACGCATTTGTCATCAGCTTCGTTTCAATTTTCAAGGGCAGTTACTAAATTAGTATCACGAATCACGATGATTATCTTGTGTCGTGTATGCATACAGCATTATAAGCTGACGCTGACGTAGATGGTTAAAATCAGAGGACTTCATTCTTTCATTCATAATGTAGTCAATACCTGTGATATTAATAGTAATACATTATACAAGCATAAACTAATATTGACATAATTATCATATTATCAACGTTATACGCAACGGTATAAAAACAAAGCGTACAGAAATTAACATATTACACCTCTGCTTATCTGTAAAAAACAATGCACTCCCTTAGTTTTCATTTCATTTGATTCAAAAACCATCTGGTCCACTTCTCATAGCATGTGGAGTGTAGTGTAATGAGATATATTATTATGATTGTCTCACCAGAACAGGAATTTACCTTACTTACATCATGAATAAGATGTGTATTTATATCAAAGTGAGGATTGGAATTTATACATTAGACTGTAAGACTATGCGCTGTGAAAATGAAGAGTTTGTATGAAATCTCTTTTCAACTTCCTTAAAACTAGTGACTTTATGAGTATTTGCTTGACATTATGCACAGCAAAGGTTCAAAACTAGGTCAAGATTAATGAAAGAAAAAAAAGGAACAGTTATTTTCCTATCGCTTTGTATTGTTATTGTTATCCTATTTAACGCAGTTCATATATTATCTTTTACACTTTATACGAAAATCAGATTATGTAGGTGTCTTTTAGGTTGCCGGAATGAACAAAATTGTTAAGAAAATGGTTTAATTCACATTGGTTGTTGTTTTGATGGAGTGCAAAACGCATAATGATGACAATTAAAATTGATATAGTCTTATTTTTGTTGAGTTTCGCTTATAATTTACATGAGCACCTGGTTAAAGCAATGACATTTTTTGTAACTGTGTAAGAAAGAAAGAAAAAAGACACATAATCTATCAACATTTTTTTTGGTTTGTTCCATTCCATCAAAAAATTTGCCAAACAAAACATCAGGATAATCAGGAACGTTTGTACAGCATTGGATTTGGATGTAGTTTATCGATTCAATGACCATTCATGATTTGGTAAATTGAAGGTGGTCACACCTTTACTGAATTATTAGGGTAACCTTCTTGAAAGTTTGAAAATGTAGGATTTCATATGGTTCATAATAAAATACAAAGTTAGTGTATACCTTTCTTCACTTCCTTTGAGAATCATCAACCTTTCAAACAAGATTAGCAATAAAAAAAATTTAGAGAATGCCTCTGTGCATGTTGCTGAATGGCCAGAATAGTACTTAAAACTACTTAAAAGTCAAAAGCTAGTTGCTGATCGCATAGCTATAGACATATATTTAAGTATAAAAAGAAATCGTGATGTGATAATTTGCTTGAAAGGACACACTTTTTCATCAACGAGGAGCTTTATTCTTTAACTACGCCTTTAATTTGGCCAATAAACATTAAAAGCGCATTTGCCACACAGTGATTTACAATTAAAAGTTTTACCTCCTTTTTTGAAAGAAAGAGAGCAATACTGCTTAACTATTGACAAATTTTGTTGTAGGGAATCAAGAGTAAGTACTTATAAGTAGCAACCTGGCAGGTGCGCAGTACATAAATTTGCTTTGTAGTCACAAGCTATAAAGCTAAATAGAAGTATAAAACCATAAGACGACAAATTGAGTTTGTAAATGATTTTCATCCGGTGTTTGATGCTTAACAAGTCGTTGCTGATTGCAATTGCAAGTGCATTGTGCATTGTAGTTTTAAAGTAGATTTGTATTCTATGCAATGTACCAAGTAAACCAATGCAGTGCAATGTGTACGTACACACAACCTCATGCATCACACTTAAACACAATTATCTGTATATCTGTGAGTGCTCAGTAACAAACCAACAGATGGTTGTATTTATTGGAAAGTATCAGATATATAGTAGGAGAAAAATTTGTCACAACTGCGCAAAATAAGACACTTTTGTTTGTAGAAACGATTGAAGTGGAAATAAAAAGGCTAATCAAACCAAAGACCTTAAACTGTGACTCAAATCTGCGAATCAACCTAACCTTATGCCGTGTAAGGTAGTATGTATATATGATTATATGAATATTCTATTCAAAATTGGTCTGCGATAGCAATTCAAACCTCATGCCATTCCAGACATACCTCTGCCTATCACCGAATACATAGTTAGTATAAGTACTAATACAGTCGATTTTAAAATACAACCACATGATAAGGAAAAGCAAAGCCCAAGATGCACATTTGGCCTGGAGTTTATAATCAGTAAAAAATCATAAATTTTTCTGTAACACAAATACAACACACAGATTAGTTTTAAAGAATCACAGATTGTGATTGTACTTGATCTCGCTTCAAACACTTAAAATTAGCAAATTGTCAAAGAATAAAAAGGATCAACTAAAAGGTAATAGGGTACTATACTAAATAGTGACAAATGAAACCTTTTGCTTTATCTCCTGTGATCTTTTATCCCTGCTTTTCTCAAGAGGGGAATTGTTCAAATCAGAGCTGCCAACAATGAAAACCTCCTCTATTTTCCGGAACGTCACTAATTTTTAGCTGTAAGAAGGCATATCTAATCCGCAAATAACTAAATGTATTGCAAATTGCAAAGTATGTGCGCACACAAGAAAATCCTATTATTACCCTAAGCATAGACGATATGCAATGGTCTACTTCATGACTTTAAAATAAGGTAGAAATACGTTAACGTTACGATAATACGGTTGTTGTAGCACAAGCATGATACATCATCTCATCATTGTTAGCTGGTGCTATAAATGGAAGCAAGTCCAATGGGAATGATGATGAACAAGAAGAAGAAAAAAAGAGAAAGAGAGGAGTTGAGTGAATCAAATTAAACATTCAAGTGTAAAGTTCAAGTTCGTTGAAATAACGGCTTACTTCCTCAAGAATAGAGTTACGTGTATTATTATTGCATTTACTTTTTCTTTGCTTTTGTTAAGCATTACTAAATGCATCTTTTCTTACTTTTTTCATATCCTAATTTTAGCAATCTAATATACTGTATACATATATTAAATTGCAAGACCAAGAAGCAGGGTCTCTTATATACTCTCTTAGTCTCTTGGCAAAAATAACACGGAAAGAGTGAATTTTCTTGAATTCAGGACAGAAATTCCATTAAATAAAACCTGCTTACTACTACATTTTTTTTATCCCGTCTGATTCAAAATGAAGTCAGCAACAAAATGGTTATGCAATAATATGTTTGCTGTGTAAAGTGGAAATGGAAGGAATAGCGTGGATTGGTAGTCTTTGTAACTTAAGATAGGATATCATCAAATCGTTAGGCATGGCTTATTATTTCATCTACACCTGCTTCAAAGAAGACTCCCTACGTGATGATGATGATGATGACTAGTTAATGGTAACGTTCATAAAGTTGGCGTAGGTGCTTCCCTACCGGTAAAATATATTCAGTACTCCCCAACCAAATGAGACTTTAGCTGTTGCTCCACTTGTCCGGATAATAGCAGATTTAGTTAGTATATATATATCGAGTTTATTATCATTTTCCCCTACATTTTTCGTCGGTAAGTACAAGTACATAAGATTATATTACATTTACCATTACGTCTGAAGCTGTTACGCGTATTTCTTCAGCTCTATATTAGCTCTACATTGTAATAATGTGTACTTTCTGTTTATGACAACAAGGCATGCATGTCATGCGTAAAAGTTAATGAATGAAAAAAATGGGTAATGCGAAAAACACACATCATATTATCATTAGGATTGCGGAGTGATAGCAGACAATTTTATGAATAATAACAAGGCTACTTATATCACTGAAAAAAGGGATTTCAAAAACATATAGGAGTTACTTATATATGAACTTTCCTGCTGTCAACTATTTACTGCGTTGTCGGAGATTGAAATGGTTTAATGTAGGTTGAAAAAGTGGCAGTATAAAGAGTAAAAGAGAGCATAATTTTCATGTTATCATAACGGGATCGCCACAGATTTACAGACGCATGTAATACATACGTAGGTATATATACTTACGTACATATTCGCATAATGAAGATGCAGATGTAGCAACACTGACCATATTTATTTTATCCTAATAAATAAAAACAGACGGAAGAAAGAGCAAATATGCACCCGCCAGCCAAGTTAATTACCTTTTCCGACAAAGAGGAAGAGGATTTGCGAGCAAGTATATAGGAATAGGAAAGGCGCAACTGAATAATATAAAGAACTTGTTTCGTTTCGCTAACACCTGAAACGATTTTTATACGCATGTATGCATAAAGTATACATTTTCTAGAAACAGAGCATATGATTACGCATTATAGTGTTAAATAATACGTAACCTTTGATGGAAACATCCCTCGTTTCTTATGAACACGAATTACACCAGCAAACACAATAATTATTGTTGCAAAGCTGTTAAAAGGGCTGATTTTCAAAACGTATATAGTTTAAAACCTTGAAATCTACATCCACAGCCGAACTGATTACTGCTGCCTGCAATTCAAAATCGAGATTGGTGGAAGCAACGGAAGCAACAGTAATGCACATTTTTTGTGAGGAAAGGCAATAGTATTATAGGAAGTACGAAGAAGTAATCATAAACATCCAATATACTTAAGCAATTTGGCACTGCCAAAAATCTAAAAGTGGCATGCTCAGGTTTCTATCAATTCGAATTCCCATTCAAAAAGAAATCGACAGGATTTGAGATTCCTGTAGAAATCGGAAACAACGTACCGTATTAAAGAGATAATAAATGGAGAAATATATTATGATCAATCAGATCTATTCTGTAACTGTATTGGTACATTTACATGCATTTACTCTTATTACATGCCAGTCTGAAATGTCTACAGATATAGCTAAACTAGAGCGTATTGAAATTTCTATTGAAAACAAAATGAAACTATCTAGAACACACCACTACCACACACGGTGGTTAAACCCAAATTCATGTCTAACTATCTTCTTCCCGTGCAGAATAGAATAGTTAATTATTACAGCACAGGTTAGCGATTATCAACTAGGGGGATTCCGTTTTCTAAAATAGGAAGCCTGAAAAAATCTACTCAATTTTGAATAAAACTTTTAAAAACACAAAATGCATTATGCAGTTATACATTTTTGGTAACTTTTCCCCTCATATGTGTACGTATATACATAACTATAACTCATAATCTTTCCCATTTTCTCTGGTTTTCTTTACAAAACGTGTGTATGAAATACACGATACGCACTGTCTAGCGATGATTCACACATTTGCAGAGATTTTTCATATAAAAAGAAGTCTCCGCAAGGAGTACGAGATCTTTGTGTGTTTTGATGTTGATAAACGCTATAATCAACCATTAAAGTTGCTTACAGGCGTGACGAACATAACGTAACTTTGATCCTTTTGCTTATAACATGTATACAATGTTCCAAATTACAAATGCCTATGTGTGTGTAACTATCACCCTTCACTTTGTTTTTACCACCAGCATCGCTATCGCTTCGTAGGTGTTTAAAAATAAGCATGAGTTGTTGAGATGAGTTTCTTTGTATTATGAAAAGTCTTATTCTTATTGCTTTCCTATTTTGTTTGTAAATTATGAATGTATGTATTCTGAATCAAAAATTAAACGTCGTCTTTTACGGATGGCTATAAATTATAGCGCATAACAATCAGTGTTTGTGGGTCTAGCAAAAGGATGATTACAAATTACAACCTCCCACTAGTGTTCACTTCAGGATAGAAGTTTTAAAATGTCTCCCTGTCTCGCTCTCTGCTCCGTGTGCATTGAAAAATTTGAAATTACCAAAAATGTTCATGTTTGTTTAATGAATTTAATTATGTCTTGGTCAATCATTTGGCTTGTTTTCTCCAATTTCACAAACTGTCAGTGTCAGTTGTCAATCTTGGGGGAAGTACTAAGAATTTCTAAAAAAAAATGTTTTACACATACAAATTAGCAAAGTAAGATGTATTACAAAATATTTTTGCGATGACTTGTTCGCGGAATTTCGCTTAGGTAAATCCCTGAACAAGGGAAAGTCAAAGTATGTAATTCCAACTTCCGTCGCTTATTGTTAATAATAATTCATCTAATTCGCAACATATATAAACTACGCATGCTTATATTGCTTTCTGCTATGTGATAAAGGTCCAAAAATTGTATTTGAGTATGAATTTACAGATGATGATTATTGATTTTTTTTAAATTTTCAGATCCAGATGTAATATGCAACAATACACAATTCAGATGCGACTGTGGCGTGCCACGGTGCTATAGATAAGAGTTTAGTTAAGAATGGAGAGAAAGACTGCCAGGATGGGTCAGACGAAGGTGAGTTTTAATTTTTCTATATGACTGATTACTGATAGTATGATTTATGTACCTATTTTGTTCTGGAAAACTTAGTCTGAATGATTGCAATATGCAACATCATGACATTCGGCAAGTATATGAAGCACCATCAAGGGCAATGACATTGTCGTATGACGAAGCAAATAAAAAGTTTCACTTTCTACATTTTGCACACATAACACACCTGATTTTGTTACTCGTTTGCATTTACATAATTACAAATGAGCGTCGTACATGTAGCGGTTAGGAAGAGACGACCTTGGCACTTGAATCAATTGATCGAAAATAGTTTAGAACAAGATAGTCTCATTAAAAAGGAAGCATTTTTATATATTCGTCTGACTACAATCACACACACTCGACAACTCGATGCATTCCAAAGGTCAAGTACTTGACGAAGAAGTAAGCACATCTTTTAACTTGAAGTTGATCCAAAACAATGGTCAAGGAAGCCAATCTGGTTTGCTAAGTGTAAGAAAATTTGTTGTACCTGTGCTACTACATACAAAAATGTTAAAATATTTCAAGGATGGTTTCATTTCCTCTTTGGCAATCAGCAATAATTAGCGCCAAGATTCTTAGAAATCACGTCATTAAATGCTACAAAATACTGTTGACACCTCATTAAAAGCTATGCAAATCGCGGCCGTGTTTGTGCAATTCCTCATCTATGTAAAGTTGACTATATTGAAGATTTTTGCATGTCTACATTTCGTGTTTACAATGTTTACAAACCACAAAGAAAGTGACTTTATTGTAACTAGCCAATCAGGGAAAGTTAGAATATAAGTAAAACCTTTAGAATAGAAGTCTATAAATTTCCTATAAAATTATAATGAAAAATATGTACATATTTTATATTTAATATTCTGGATATCATAATTTAATCATTCATAATATATATCTGTTAGGTTTTTGCCCACCATATTCTGCCATTTGTCATATTGGTCATTAAATTGTTATGACCGGAGCTCTTCATTTTGCCAGTTTTCTTGTCATAACTAAAGCGTGCAAAATATTGTAATCCGGTTAGCAAAAAATGAAGTAGGCTGAGCTGGCATATATCACATAAAATTAAGAAAGTTGATTTTTAAAAGACCAACATTAAATTTCACAAATTGCCACTATATGCCACTACTACTTTTGATCACGTTGATGAAGATAAAGTAGACCTAAATCAGACAGTCTTACATTTTTTATCGGTCACATACCTTCATTTTTAAGTGAAATTAAGAGGATGACTTCGTGCAAATAGTGGAAAAAGTTTTATGTAGAATAGCCGCAAAAGGTTGGACAAATTCAAGACTCATTTATGAGAAGTTGTAATTTCATATATATTATAATGCATTTGAAAGACATCACATCACCACATATTTCCCATTTCATTGTTAAACAAAGTGAACAATAATCAACGTAGAGTCTATCTCATTTTAATTCTTTTATTGCTCGTCACTACTTACTCCCATCGCTTCCCCTTAAAAACATTTTGATTGCTTTAACATGCTACCGTGTTCATTTCATATTCACTATTACTTTCTTTCGTTTGGTAGTCGGGAGCTCATACAAAATAAAACTGTATGAGACATGCACAAAGCTCATTGTCCAATCGAGATGAAAACCTGATTGGGCTACTAATTTGTGTCATATGGCAATGTTAATGTTACGCCTTTCTTCAATCTGGTACAGTAAATTTTGAGCTGTCTCAAGTCTCAATGAAGACGATATACGAAGCGTTATAAGCAGATTGATGAAGTGCATTGTAATCGTCGGATGAGATATATATATTGTCAGAAAGTGGAGAGAGAATTAAAATTTGCAACTTTTTATATCAGGAGGCTGAACATGAAAAAAATATTAAAGCTAGCCCATAAAATTTACTTTATAGCCATGGTCAGTACCGCCACTATAGCTTTTGGTCAATTTTTATTAAAATGCAATTGTGCATGTATCAAGTTCCTCTTTCCCATCGTCATCCTCATATAATAGAGAACAGGAGGAGTAGGAGCAAAAATGTTTTTCTTCTTCTCTACTTTTATTCTCATTACATTTTTTCCGAAATTACTTTTCATCCTTTTCGTGCTTCTTCTCTCTCGATTCTCAATTCGATACTTAATTTTACACTGAAGAAGAAGGAATTCATTCACATCTCATTTCATAGTTTAAATCTTGCTTGAAGCAAATATAACAACAACAATGTAAAGTAGATGCATGATTGGCGGCAATAAGCATATATTATTTATTTACTAAACAACCCACCACTATTCACAAGTGAATAATGATATATGATGATAGCTCAGACTGCGTGTGATGCTCCTCTTGCAAAGCAACATATAAAAAAAAGTGATTGCAAAAAGATGATGCATCAACAAGCTCAAATTGAAGGTATATATGCTGTAGGAAATCTTCAGTAAAGTGCATTAAACCTACATACATATAGTACAATATAGAAAGAATGCAAGTTTATATGCATATCCGCATGACGTTTTTGTGAAAGAAAGTAAAATTAATTTTTATCAATAGCTTTGCCTCCTCTTTATACGCCTGCTGTTGTGCAGAAACGCATCTAATCATGTTTACTTAGGTTGTTTTTTCTTCATTTTATTGGTGTTTCGTTTTAAATTTTGAGGAGGATACGGTGATGTTTTTAAGCATGAAATGCTGGCAGATGAATTGGTGATTTACAAAAGAGCCAAGAGCATTGCATATTATATTGGGGGAGATTCCATTAATTTCAGGAAAGAATATTAATGTCTAGCTCATCCCATGAATTATATATTTTTTGTTGTAAATTTAGGTCAATGGGACCCATCCAAATGTGCGATCAAAAATACGACATCCGAAGACATCAGATTCAAAAGAGCAGCTTTGCCAGGTAAGAAAACCAAGATAATGTCCTAAATATACATAAACATAGATTATATTGTTCGTCCATGAATGTTATTTTTTCATGATGATGACGACGACGATACTATACACACTTTTATGTATTTTAACTCAAATTCTTTACGAAAATACACAAAATTGGACACAACAGAGATTAAATTTTCACCAAAAAAAAGACAAGCAACAATGTCAGTAAATGTGAATCTATTCGCATCACGTCTAAACTTGGTTTTGATGACTATTTTTATGACATTCTTTTACTTTTTGGTATTTACCATGAACTGTCCTATAACAAATAGGTAAAAGGAAAATGAGCTTGCAAAAACTACGGAAAAAAGTCCTCTCACTCCATATAGTTTGTGTAGAACACTCCTCCTGACATATAATTTGCAAATGAATTTAAAGCATGAAAAATCTTCTTCTTGGGTGCCTGTCTATATATAAAATAAAATATGCATGTATATGCTTACTTATACAAGAGCTTTATAGTAGTTTATCCTATTAAAGGTGCATATAATAATAATATTAACAGCATGAAGCCACTTCTTCGCCTTGATTTATTTATGAATGACAATAAGATGGTGTGTGTGCTCTGCGATCTTGTGAAAAGGAACTTTCTTTTTTCACATTCTTAAGCCATTCATGTCATCCATACATGTGTGATAGTGATGGGTGATGGCTTATTCAGTACCAGGGAAGGAATGCATGTGGTCAAACTTTAAATGATTTGATGCTCAAATGCCTAACTTGCCTAATTCACAACTGTCTAGTTAATATAATTTAATAGGAAAATTTGTTAGATAAATTAAGCTTTACTACGTAGTAATATATATATATAAAAGCTGGTTTGCTTCATAAAAACATTTTACATTGTATTTGCTCACAGTTTTTTTTGTCGTAAGTGGAGTAATTTAATGTGCTCATCAAAAACAAATAACTTGAGGAACAAATGAGGAAGGGATCTTCATGAGTTGCATGCGTAATGTTTGTTTTTACTTTTCTCTTAGGATTTTGATTTGCATCTAAATTATGCCAGAGAAAAATCATTTCATGAGTCAAGACCCATATAACCTACATCTTCGTCAAGAAGTATAAATATGTGGCGCATGTTAAAGGTCATCGGTCATTATTGCAAAAAGCTAAATTACACCTTCGATGCAGATATTTGTAGAAACAGCAATATATATTGGAGTGAGCTATGAATAAAATAGGTATATGTATTGTGTATAGAATGAGCATTTTTTATGACTCTTCAAAAACTCTAATCATAGCAATCATCTTTTCTCTTCTTGAATTTGGTTTGAAGGAAAGGGCTAGTTTAGTTTACACGACTTGAGGCTTGCAATACAGGACATTTTTGGGAAAATTGCTTTTTAAAATGTTGCTAAATGGGCTAAATCATGGCTTTTTATGTGAGGGTAATGTCGTGACAAACTTGCCCGCTTGTCTCTGTCAGGCTATCCATACTTTAGGAAAGGATATACATATGCTGTTTAAACCGCATGCTTAAGGAAAACATGCCAAGAGCATTCTGAACGTGGGTTAGCTGTCATGTTCTGCGAGAAATAGACATACGTACATATAAGCAATAATCACCCAAACTTGTGAGTCCTTTTCAGGGTGGCAGTATCATTTTCATGACATTTTTTATGTTTTTTGCTGACCTGACCCACAATGGAAAGCAATTGTCTATATTATTATATTAGCATTTTCGAATCATCAACAGTGGTAAATACAACGAAACATTCGTTATAGTGTGTACACTTGTCACTGGAATTGGTGTTATTATGCATTGACGTAGTCATTGATAGGCTATATGCTGAGTATAGGTTAGCTTTAAAGTTTAACCCCTTCTACCTAATGATGGGTTAATTTAAACAATCTGCAAGGACATCATTAAATTTAAGTACGTTTTATGAAAATCTTCTGTTTTATTGCAGTTGGTTAGTTGGTCATGAAAATCACTCGCATGACAAACAAATCAATACATCTTTTGACAGTTTTATTGCGTGATGACAATAATATGGTCACAGGGACTCACTGGAATTGGTGTTATTATGCATTGACGTAGTCATTGATAGGCTATATGCTGAGTATAGGTTAGCTTTAAAGTTTAACCCCTTCTACCTAATGATGGGATAATTTAAACAATCGGCAAGGACATCATTAAATTTAAGTATGTTTTATGAAAATCTGCATTATTGCAGTTGGTTAGTTGGTCATGAAAATCACTCGCATGACAAACAAATCAATACATCTTTTGACAGTTTTATTGCGTGATGACAATAATATGGTCACAGGGACACTAATAAAATTTACATACATAATACTACATAGTATTGGTCTATCCCAGAGCAGTTACCCTTTTGTCAACAAAAGTATTTTCTTGACATTTCTTTAAAAATGATTTTACAAAACGAATTGCAGAGGCAAGTCAGACTTGTACTTATGAATGAAAGGTACACAGAAACATGTAGCAAGTTTTGATAATAAAAATTGTATAAATTTTTAGATGGCCTATCCGATTATTATTGGCTTGTTACGGAAGCCGCTATTACATGATTTCTCAAGAAAACTCTCAAAACCAAGCACGATCATGCATGTCTACGGGTACACAACAGAATATTAAACAAGTACAAAAAAAAGTTATTTTCCTTGTGTAGGTGCAAACCATCTTATATAAAGTTTGATTTGAATATATTATTATTATGTTTACTCTGACTGATGCAGAAACTGCAAGCTTAACTATAGTCACTACCTACACAATTCTCGAATACATGCATAAATATTTATGCAGAAATATGCAAAGACAAGAACGTTAACAAGGAAGATGTGCATTATTTTACGAATGCATTTTTATTACCCCGTGCTTCGAACTTTTTTTTGCATCAGAATTAAATTCTTATATTATTAGTGCTGTCTGTGCAGTTTTAGGAATACAATTATTTTACAATACAATTGCTTGATTC